>JARHVA010007668.1:422500-630065 GCA_037957365.1 Torreya grandis
CACTTCCTTTTGGGATCTAGCTATCACTAGGCAATCACTCAGCTATCTATCTAACTAACCATTTATCTAATTGTTGTCTTATATGAAGGTCATTTTCCCAAGCCAAAGAGGGCCTCTTCACAATCATTTGATTCAACATGCACATAATCAAACAGTTTTTTCAACCATGCCCATATTTAGTTTCTTCTTCTTCCTTTCTTGAAATATAATCTAAAATTCATTGAAACATTTTGGCATGCCTAGTGGGACCTTAAGTCTTTACTCATGTTTTCTCTTGTTTGCATCTATATGTTTATCTCTCTATTCTATGCTCATAAATGACATCAAGGTTTCTTTTGGTCTTAAAATTAAGTGCATACATTGATTGTTTGCAAGTTTCACTCACATTGTTTAACTTAAAGCCAAGTAATCCTATCGTAGGATCAATTTTTTTCACACACTAAACCAAACTACCCTCATAAATTAAACATAAAACAAACTTGAGACAAGACCCAACTAGGATTTCATCACCTATTATTCACCTTACCCTTTCCTATCAATACTACTTAGAGGTCATTATCAAGGGGAGAACCAACTTGGCTCTCTAGTTGAACATAAACTCTAGAAATTAGTATATATTGGCTAAGCACCTGATACCCTTATTGTTTTAGTGTGTGAAGTGAGGGTGTAAGCCCCAATACAAAGCCATTTATTAATTTCCAATACAAATTATTTTGAGAGGATAAATAACTTGAAACTAACCATAGACTTCCTCTCTAGTACCCACTTTATAAGCTAATTTTAGTCACACAATTTCTTGAAAGCTTAAGGCATAAGCCAAAAGAGAGACTAAAAATAACCTTTAGGACTTAATGTACTTTTTAGAGTGTGATTCCTTTTATTTATCATTTCTTGTCTTCTCTCTATTTGAGTGGTGAGATTTTTTTTGCATTCTCTCTCCCATCTCTTATATGGTTCTAACTCATTAGTAGCAAAAGAACCTAGCAAGATAGAAACCATCATCAAATCAATCAACATCTTCTATCACTTCATCCATCAACTACATCTCTAAAATAGTAGACCATCCTCACCCTGAAAGAAGTCCTCCCTTCCCTTGAAATGTTCCCCAAGGAGATGTAGACTTCACCACCTTCTTAGATAACAACCCTATGGCCCTACAACATTATCTTAACACCATGCTTCACCATACCCCTACTTCAATTTTTCCTGTGGACCCACCTTATGGCATGCCTTTCCACCTCATGGGAAACAATTATATTGCCATAGTCACCACCCAACCATTGGATACCTAAGCCTATTCATCTACCAATAATCCCTTTCATACTACCATGGAAAACCAACTTGCCCAACCTAAAAACACGTTTACACCTTCCACTTCTACCAATAACTCCTCTATCTTAGGATCAAACTAACCATTATCCACTTATACTCTCCTCACCATGGGAGTATGTACCACTAATATTGTCAACCTTACATCATCTATCTCTAATCTACTAACTACTACCCTACTTCAAAATCTTGTGGTGCCTATTCCTTCTACCTTACCCCCAGTTAGCGTAAAGGTCACTACCCTCCCTTTTATTAACAACCTAACCACTACTCCTACCCAACATGTACCTATTTCACCACACCTAGGTTACATCGCTAACCCATAATGGCATATACCTCTACTTAGTACCCAACCACCCACATCTACCTACCCTTACATATCTTCCACCCAACCACCGATGTCTACATACCAATATGTGGTAGCTTCTCAACCTCCAAAAAATTATCAGTATGTTACCCAAGTACCACAATTGTATTCACCTTACAATGTTCTAGCTGCATAACCCCAAGTAGACCTCATGAAGATGCTCATGGATAATATGATTACCCTAGATTCATCCATTTCTAGAACTCATAATGACTTACCATATGATCAAATTTGTAAAGATCCCATCCACCCATTTGTTCCTATCAAACCATATCCTCTTCAATGGGAACTTCCTAAGTTATCTAAGTTTTAGAGCAAGGAGGACCCCCACTAGTGCCTCAAGTCATTTAGGCATGTATGCTATTTGATTGCCTATGATGATGCCCTTCTTCTTTGTACCTTCCCCATGTCCTTGTCGAGTCCAACATTAGACTAGTATAGTGCCATAACTAGACACTCTTTGTTCTCCTTCACCTAGCTGACCCAAACCTTCTTAGGTCACTTTTTGATAAATATCTCCAAGAAGGTTTCCATCACTGACCTCTACTCTATTTGAAAATTTGATGATGAATATGTTGCCAATTTTTTAACTCATTGGAAGAGCCTAATCAATCAGCTTTCCTTTTCCTTGCATTAACTCAAATTAATTGAACTCTTTACTCAAGAATGTGCTAGGCACATATCTTCCACATTACATGTTTAGAGATTCTAAACGTTTGATGAGGATTTTGCCATCGTGCATAAATTAGAAAATAGAGCCATCGATGAAGGAAGCTAAAATTAAAAAAATGAACTCTATCTATAAAACCAATGAGTCTTCCTCCTCTAACTAAGTAATCAGACCAACATTGGGACCAAAATCAAGGAAATTGAGAACATGGTTGTCCTTAAGTCTTCTTCTCCACCATCTATCAACCAACCAAATTCCACTAGATCCTCAAAACAAAACATAAGAAACTAATTTATAACACCCAAAAGTAATTTAATCCACTTGGAGAATCTTATAATTCAATCTTGGAGAAGTTATTTGCCAACATCATAAAACTTCCTCCTATAAAAACACCTCATCAATTTGATTCTTCTTATCCTATAACTATTTGGTACAATAAGAATTATCTATGCACTTTTCATCAAGTAGTTGGGCATGATGTTAGTAAGTGTAATACCTTCAAGAATGTTGTCCAATCTTTCATTTACAAGGGGGAGCTTCTATTGGATAACCCCAACACACCTTAAAACCAAGCCCTTGACATATTTAGGCAACCTTTTTCCAATCATGTACCTAACAAAAATGAGAATAATAAGGTTGAGTGTTCTTATGATGCCCATAATGTTAACATGGTTCGTGGCATGCTTGTTTTTGAAGAACCTACTACCAAACCCTTCTATTTATTACTCTCTCCCCTTGTTGAGGTAGTGGAGTTACATCTCTTCCTTTAGAAACCCAAACTGAGGAAGCACCCATTTATCCTCTTCCACTTATTAAGGTAGTGGAGCCATCAACCCATCTTTCTACTGACATACTAGAACAAACACCCATTTTACCTTCTCCCTCAACTGTCAAGCAATTTATTGCCCCTTTAGAGATCATTCCTTTAAAGGAATCCCCTATGTTTTCACCTCCCATAAAGGAGTCAATAATTAAAACTTTTCATCCTTTGATTGAGGTAAAGGATGAGGTTATCATCCCTCTATCTCAACCTATGGGCTTATCTTTCAAGTCCATTATCTAAGGACTAAAACTAGTATATAAACCATTCTTTAGGTTAGTGCAAAAATTATAATTTGTATCCAACCCTAACATGGATTGAGCCACAGTTTGGAAGAAATTAGGGATACCTTATATCACCAAGTAGGAACCTCCAACCACACATTTAAAAAACCAACCCACCACTCCTATTATCCAAACCCCTATCTTAAAATATAAAAAACTCTACCATCCTAATAATTCCTCAACCATCCTAATAATTCCTCAACCATCCAAGACACTGAAACCCCAAACAACCATATCACTTTCTCTAACTAAACCAACCAAAAACCTTGTCACCTTCCCTAAATAGAGTCTTAATCACCCATCTATGAAAGTGGAGCTTACCTCACCAAACCAAATCAACCAAGGTAGTAAATCCACCAAAAGGCTAGATAGCCAAACTTATACCTCCTTCAACGTCACCCTCTATCTTGGGGCCTCATCCCTCTAATTTTATTAGGAAGCTAGTTATCCCAACCAAAACCCAATCACCATTATTGGTTACACCAAACACTTGATTTCTAACACACCTATCTTCATTTTACTATCAAACACTAAACTACCTATTCTAAAAAATCTTACCTCCAACCTGTCAACCTCTACCTCACCAAAACCCAAACCATCAACTAAGAACACTACCTTACCCAAACCTTCCATCACCAAACCTAATCCTAAAAGGACTTACACCTTACCAGCCAAGACCAAAATCTCTAAACCCTCTTAAACTTTATCTGAGTCCTACTCTACCATTTTTTAAAGGTTTTTTCAAGATTATCGCCTAACCTTACCCCCTATTAGGTCGTTTAACCCTCTCAATTCAAAACCCATCTGCTATAAAAATCACCAAGTGTGTTCCTACTATAGGACATTGGGATATGACACAAGGAACTTCAAGACTCTCTAAATCATTATCTATTAGAATTATGATGAGGATGATCTATTTTTGGATGAACCTCCCATGGGCCCATTACCATTCTAGCAACCAAGGCCCACTAGCTAGAACTTACCTATTCCCCCACTCTCACCTCAGAATGATGAGGACTCAAACAACTCTCCTACCCTAATTCCTCCCTCTATTTATACCATCCATGTGGCCATGAAATAATAACATAAGGATAAGGGGATTTACAAATTTTCCATTTCATGGACATATCCATCTTCCACCTCATCATTAAACCCTACCCAAGCATATTTACATTCATCCAAACCCAAGGTATCTATATTAGGTGCCTCCCAATCTAACCCCTTCAAATCCATCAGGAGAGTGACACTCAAGTAAATTCACTAGAACCTAGTAAAGATGAGCTTATATGAGTTGATTACTACTTCACCTCATCATTTCCAAATAATAATAAAGGTATTGTAATCAATAGAGGTCCAACTTGAAGACCCTCAACCTCTGGCAGCATTTGTTGGAACCCTCCAAATTTCCAATCTTGTCACCTTTAAGGACTCAAAAATACCTTCTATCCATCCTAATGACCCATATTCCCCTCTCTTTATTATTTCTTACATCAACCAAACCTACATCAAATGGGTCATGATTGATGGGGGAGCTAGTATTAATATCATCTCCTTCCATGTCTATAACTAACTCAACTTACTAAATAACATCATGTCCAAAACTTGAACCATTTTCCAATCCTTTAACAATACCATGACCATTACTCTAGGAATGGTTCTCCTTCATATCTATTTAGGACCCTACACACTCCTCAAACTCTTTTATGTAGTATAAGGTAAATTTCAATACAATGTTTTACTAGGGAAACCTTAGATTTTATCCATGGGTTGCATCCCCTCCACCCTTCATCATTGCAGTAAATTTGAGTACAAAGGCTACATCATCACCATCCAAGCTGACCCAAGTCCCTTCTCAAAATGAAACATGACTTACCGACCCAATGGCATCCTCCTATCCCATCTACCATACCCTCTTTAACCAAAGACAAGACCTCTACCATGAAAGAGGAAGTCCTACCTCCTACCAATGAGGCATCAACTAGCTCATCCATCCCCTTTGATTAGATTCCCACCTTAGACCACTTGGAATCCACGTTCCAATTTCTTTCACTGGGGGGAACATAACCTCCTCGTCCTTGATGCTTTCCCTAGTCCTAAAGAGTATGGAAAACTTGACCACCAACTTAGGTATGACTCTAATGTCAAAACTATTGTTCCCTTTGGACCTCCCCACTATCAAACCCTTTTCATCTATGGGGGACTCAACAAACCCCTATGTATTTCCCCCACCTCCTCTTCACCTCGACCATTCACCTCTAGCTTCTCCTATTTGGACAAACTAAATTTTGCCAAGACATACCTCCATAGGTGTGCTTGGAAAGGATTTGTTCTAGGATGATATGAGCATGGACCACATGAGTTAATTTCCATTAAGACCAAAAATCCTCATGAAAAGCATAACCTTAATTTCATTACACCCACCAAGAATCAAACCAAGCCACCTACCATCACCATTATTGGGGAAGACACCCCTTCCTCACCACCCTCTCCTCCACCTATGTGTGAGTATGATGACATCACTCTACCTAACGTTTTTTCATCAACATGATCAGCCTCAGACCCCTAACTTATCAAAAAGAGGGGGCAACCATAACCATCCCTTTGATCCATCCTAATATGATAGGTAATGACTCTCCTACCATTAACACTATTTAATGCCAAGATGAGATTCCATTCTCACCTACTTGGTACCTCAGATTATTCCATCCAAAAATCCCTTCCTCCTAAGACCTTGACCATGTTAAATGAATCCACTATGGATATAAACTTAGGTAATTTATATGACCCTTGCATTATCAAAATTGGCCAATCACTAAATGTTGAGGAACTTTAAGACTTCCTCTCCTTCCTCTAAGACTACAACATAGTATTTGCTTGGTCTTATAGTGACATGCCTAGAATACCTATCATTACTTCCCATAACATAATCACCAATCATGATGCAAATCCTATTAAATATAAACTTTAGTTCATGCACCCTCATATAGCCCTTCTTGTCAAAGAATAGCTTTAACACCTCCTATCTATCAATTTCATTCAACCCATTGACTATCCCCAATAGGTCTCAAATATCATGCCTATCACCAAAGCCATAGGGGGACTATGAATTTGTGTGGAATTTCATGACATCAACCTCACTTTCCCCAAATATTACTTTCCTCTACCAAGCATCGACCATTTAGTTGATCTTATAGTTGACCACAATATGTTATCTCTCATGGATAGATTTTTAGGTTACAATCAAATCCTAATTACTCTCAAAGATCAACATAAAACCACCTTTACCACGCCATGGGGAACCTTCTACTATAAAGTTATGCCTTTGAGATTAAATAATTTTGGTGCAACCTACCAATGTGTCATGACTTATATCTTCCATGACCTTATCCATAAAATTATAGAGGACTATGTGGATGACCTTATTAGAAAATCTAAACTCTGAAAGGATCATTTAGCCATTCTCAAGATCATCTTTAGTGACTCATCCATTACCATGTCTATCTTAACCCCAAGAAGTGAATTTTTTGGGTCTTATTAAGAAATATCATTGGTTTTATTGTCTCCTAGGAAATTTTAAGTTGATCTTGCCAAGATCAAAGCAATCCTCAACATATTTCCTCAAATCAACCTCAAGTAAATCTATAGTTTTTAGAGGAAAATCCAATCCATTTGTCACTTTATCTCCTAACTTTTGTATTGATGCCAACCCAAGTATGGGAAACTTGACCACCTTCTAAATAAGAATGTGTCTTTCAAGTGGAATAACAACTATCAAAAGGCCTTTGATTCAGTCAAAAATTAGCTTTTATCTCCACCTATCCTCACCCCTCCCAAGGATGACCAAATTTTCTACCTTTATATCTCTACCACTGACCACTCCCTAGGGGCAATGCTTGCTCACTAGGATAAACAAAACAAAGAGTAAGCCATATACTATATTAGCAACACACTTATAGAGTATGAGAATTGGTATACGCATACCAAGAAGCTTATCTTAGCTTTAGTCTTTTTGGCCACCAAACTTTGCCACTACCTTCTTAACCATAAAACCTATGTCATAACCAATACAAACCCACTCAAGTACATGCACTCCAATCCATACCAAAATAAATGTATGGCCAAATGGATCATGCTTTTAGTAGAGTTTGACCTTGAGTTCCTTTAGCAAATGTCAATCAAAGGACAAGTCATTACCGACTAATTGTCTAAAACACCATTAGCAGATAATCAACCTCCTCCTTTTAAGTTCCTTGATGAGTCCATTATATCCCTCTCTTAGGAAAACTTCACCTACTAAGTCACCATGTTATTTGATGGATCAAAATGTCAATGTGGAGGGGGATCTGGTATCATCCTTATTCCCTTTGATGGTAAGCCTCTTCCTTTGTCCTTCAAGCATGATTTTGAATATACCAACAATATGGCTGAGTATGAATCCCTAGTCATAGGCCTTCAAACTACATTATCCCTAAGAGTCAAAAAAATCAATATCTTTGGTGACTCCCAACTTGTGGTCAATCAAATCAAAGGCTCTTACTAGTGTAAGAATGATGTTTTTCAATAATACAAATATCTAGTTGATGAACTCTTAACTTTATTTAAACACTACCATGTATAATCAACCTTGAAATCTACCAATAATTGTGTTGAATCCAATGGTTCCTTCATCTCTTAGATCTCATTTTTACCCTCTGACTCTAAGTTATCTATCATTATCCATAGACTTACCAAACCTTCCTATGTCAAACCAGATTATCCCACCATTTTCAATATGGAGGAGACCCAACCTAACCTTTGGTATCATTAGACCTTTGACTATATCAACCTTACCATCATTCCTTATAGGATTTCTAGGAATGCTCTAAGATAATTTATCCAAAGTACCTCATGTTATACCATTATGTGGGGAATTATTTACAAATGCAACTTTGATGGCCTCTTCTATTGCTTATATAGTCATGAAGCCTCTCACATTATCAAGGAAATGCATGATGGTATCTTTGGAGGACAATTTAGTGGCATTACTATAGCTAAATGCATCCTTTGCCTTGGCTATTACTATCTTACCCTTAACCCAGACTATTGTGATTATGTGAAAAAGTGTGCTAAATGTCAACAACATGATAATCTGCATCATGCACCTAGCTATAGTATTCATGTGTCCATCAATTTTTGGCCCTTATCACAATGGGGTCTAGACCTTATTAGTGAAATTAACCCCCATTATTTTTAGAAACACCATTATATCATCACTAAAACCAAATATTTTAACAAATGGGTAGAAGTTATTCCTCTAGTCTTGACCAAAGTAGAGAAGATTGTCAACTTTATCAACCATCACATCATATAACGCTTTAGTGTTCCTCACAAGATTATCATCAATAATGGTAAATATTATAATAATAAATAATTACAAGGTATTTATGATGAATTTATAATTAAGTTATTCTTCTCCTCACCCTATCACCCTCAAGTGAATGGATAGGCTGAGGCCTCTAACAAAACTATTAACAACATGCTCACTAAAATGGTTAATGTATTTGGTTAAGATTAGAATTTGCACATCCCCTTCACCTTAAGGGAATATAATAATATAATTATAACCCCTATGGGTTCTACCCCTTTCTCTCTTGTGTATAGAGTAGAGGTCATCTTGCCTCTTGAAGTTTAAATACCTTATCTTTGCATATCTTTGCAAGATATCATTTTTGAGGATGATTATCATTAGTATCACTTAGCCTAACTTGAGCTACTTGATGTGAGTCACATAGTATCCCTTACCCATATTCATGTCTATCAAGAGTGTGTCAAGTGTGCCTATAAAAAACACCTTAGAGTGTAAGAATTCAACATTAGAGGCCTCATCTAAAAGGAAAATTGACATGTCACCAATATGGAAAAAAACAAGCACGACAATTTTTCTTTCAATTATCTTGGACCCTATATCATTACCCACAAGTATGGATCATGATCTTACCAATTATCCTATCTTGAGGGAAACCTAGAACCTGAGCCCTTCAATGCTTCACGTCTACATCCATTCTTTTGTTAAGAAGGATTAAGTTCCCCTTTTATTTTAACTTAAGCTCATCCCTTACTTTCAACCACATTTATCTCCCTATTTTAGGGGTAACAAATTAAAACTAAATCATGTGATTATACATCACAATAATAGCCTAATCTTAAATAATGGGTACCATGACTCTACCTATGGCATGATTCTCATGGTACTTTCCACCCCTTTCCTAGGATAGATTCTAATGATCATTGCCACCTAAACCTCTTTTACACCTAATAAATATTCTTGTGCTAATACTTTTCCTTCTTAAAGGTGAACCCTTAAGCCATCCTAAGCAATTATATGTCAATCAAGATCAAACAAATCAATAAAAAGCAAAATCCCTACCAATAGCAATCATGGATCATTCTTATCATACACAAACTACTCCATTAAAGGATAGCTATTGAAAGCATATTTTAAATTATTAAATTTAAGGTGGACTTCTCCCTTGAATAAAAAATATAAAAAGAATTAAATAAAGCACACAAACTTAGACCACTCCCTCAAAGGATGGTTGAGTAAAGAATTTGTCAAAGCGAGAAATTTATTAGAAGCTTCCCATATCGATCAACTTCCCTGACCTTCCTAATAAAATAAGCAAAAGACCCATTATCAAGCAATGACAACATTAATATAATTTTGAAACCACAATTGACTCTCATAAACATGATAATTTTGAAAGTTGTAATCAGCTTTCATAGGTAGACTTCTTGCTTTAATCAATCTACACTATGTATGACATAGACTTATTATACTGACTCTTTGGAAACCTATAAAAGAGGCATGCTAATCTCACATGAAGGTTCCATTTTCATCCATCCCCACATATATACACTATAAAAAAGGTATTTTGAGCTCATTGACATTAGTAGCATTAAAATCACTTATGTTCCTTAAGCCAATATAAATTTAGTTTTGTTTTAGTCCTTGTCAAAGAAGAAGTATCATACCCTCTTCTTATCCTCTCATGACTAGTTGATATTTTCATTATGACATTTTGTCTCTTGATTATCTTCTTTGTTCTTTTATCTAGTGTTTTTAATTAACTTACCTCATATGTTTTATCTTGAAACAAATTAACAACAAGCATATGCACGTGTGTCATAAGCAAATGCATAACCATAATCATAACCATAACAAACATAATAACATCATAGCATCCATGAGAAATGAAATAATAAACCATTTTCATCACATGTCTAAATCTAAATATTAAAGCATATACTCATTAAAATTTAGCATGTCATAAGTAAATAGGAAGCATACCAATAATAAAATTCATCTCATGCCTAGGTAGGTGAGTCTCCATCAGTGTCTACCACCCATAATATAAGCATAAATCCATAATCAATATAAACATCATATCATAAGCATTGCTATGAAATAAAATCATAGACCATGAGTATGAGCAATAAATAAAGACCATATATATAACTCACAAGTCACATACCATCATAATGTGTACCAAAAAATACACCTGTCTCTCTGAAAATGTACATCTCACCACATTAGATTATAAGACAGAATCAAAATGATATACAACAATATATAAATATATCTAAACTATGTCATGGCTGTGCCCTAAGGATACTAGTATCTCTTAAGATACCACTAGATCTTGGTGCCTACCCCCACTATAGTACCTACCTATCTCCTAGATGCACCTATTTATCTAGCTATATATGCAACCTAGTAACTTGAAGTCACCATGCTAGCACCACCTACCAAAATCTCTCTATACTTGCCCCATTAAGGCTTTGTTAGGTAGTGAGTGAAGACTATAGCCTCATAATATCATAATTCCTAAATAGTGGCTATGTACCTCTACATATCAATGGTCCCTACTAGACCTATTAGTGCTACTACTACTCCTCTACCCTAATCAGAGCATCTCACTCCTAGGTGACTTGAGCTAGTTTAGCTATAGCATGGTCCCTTTCACCTATAATAGTGGCTAGATGACCTTGTAATGCAGCCACCTATCCCTATAATATTAAGACCTATTCTTGTGTAGTCCTGGATAACACCACTCTTATCTATCCATCAAGGCCAACCCCTTGTACCTATTCTCTCTAGCCCCCTCTCCTAATTGGGTCCATAGCCATTAGCCTTCTACCACCATCACTAAAATATATAGCTACATATAAAGCTTGGTACTATACCATGTACCCATTTACAAAGTTGGCATCATCTATCTATGGCCTGGCTAGTAACTCCTTGTGATCTAGCAAAGTTGGTACTAGATGTGGTTCAGGCAATAGAATATTTGAGTCCTCTCACCTACATCTATTTAAACACCTAAAATAACCTAAACTAGGCTAAAATATCTATGTGCCCTATCAAAGGTGATAAGCTCTACCTCCCCATCCCATCTACCTCCCCTTTTACACCTATGTCACCTAGTGCATACCAGACTCACTTGTGTCTTCTTTGGAGTACTTCCTACCTCAAATACCCATGACACATGACCATTTTGTGTTTTCACTAAGATCAATTCCTACTTGGATACCCAAAAAAACACAAACATTACATAAGAGACTTGCATTTATAATCATACCCATCTACCATGCCTAAATATGATCACATATTTCACTTGTCACTTATCCTTCTAACACTGACCTTTATTTTTAACAACCATAACAACTTAGTCTATGCATGATCTTGGTTATTACACATTTTGTGTACTTGTTTTCACTTTAGTGCCAAAACTATCACCCATATTCATGATGTCCACTTTTTCATCACCTTCACTCACCTTACAAACCTACACCTGAATTTATTTTACCTTATGAACTCCCAGTTTGAGGAGGAACACCTCTTCCCATACTTGAGGCAACCAGACCTTTGACCAGTAATCCATTTTTATTTTTTAGTTTTTTGATTCAAATACTCATAACAAAAAGGGGGAAAATGTAGACACTATACATCCACACACTATGATTTCAAATATCAAAACATCCCTGAACCACCCTAGACCCCCTTTAGACCAGTTTGAAATTTTGACCCTTAACCAAGCCCAACCATGATAAATTTTACCAACTTAACCTAATTTTTTACCCACTTTTTACCTTCACCCTCAACCACCAATGGTTGGGATGACCACCGATGGTCACCTTAACTACCAACAGTTAAGGTGTACCTCCTTCACCAATAACATGCAAGTCACCTCTCCTTGATTTTATAAATATAACTTGTCTTAATACATGTGAAATACATTGCATGAATGATTTAATATTAGTAATTCCAATCAAAATCTTATTTCACCTCTTACCTATGCTTATAAAAAGAGATAAGTAGGGAAGTGAAATCTATCTATAATTGTTATCGATAGTTTGTGCACCTATATTTTACTTTTTATAGGTCAATCATCATCAACAATCTAAAAATACAACAACCTAGCCATCATGTTAAAGACCCAAATTTTCATATCCACTCTACCAAAGTGTTAAGTATTATTACTCTATCAAAATCATGCTAGAATCTACCAACATGCCAACCACCTTAACCACTCATTTGATCAACCTTTGACAAGATAATTACTAATTTTTTGATATTCATTTACTTTATTTATATTTTTGAATTAAACCAATAATAACCCATATATTAAACTCCATTTTTTTAATCTTTTTAATCAACCATTTACCAATCCAAAACTACACACAATAATTGTTAATGATTGCCTCAACCACCAACGATCTGTCCAACCACTGATGTTCACCTCGACCATCGACAGTCACCTCAACTTGATGGTAACTATGATAAGAAATAATTGAAATATATTTCCACCTACCTACCCTCAACTAAATCTAATTTTATATGTCCCTACCTTTTGATAGACCCCTTGCTAATTTATTGAAATACACTTGACCCATTTAGCACTAGTGTTGACTTGCTTATTGCTATATTAGTCATTTTTAGTCTATTTCTTTAGTAAGAATTTATTGGATTTAGTTTTAATATATTTTTATTATTTATGTAATTACTTTATATTTTATTTATAAACTTAATTTTTAAAAATGTGTGTATTGACAGCCGTCAAGGAACCTCCTTCTGGGATCTAGATATTGTTAGGCAATCCACTCAATTATCTATCTAACCAACCATTTTATTTAGTGTTGTCTTATATTCAGGTCATACTCCCAAGCCAAATAGGATATCTTCACAATAATCTAATTAAATTCATGCACAATCAAATAGGTTTCTCAACCATATCTATATTTCGTTTCTTCTTCTTCCTTTTTCAAAATATATGCTGAAATTCACTGAAACAATGTGTCATGCATAGATATTGATTTTTATTTTTTCATTTTTTAAATATTTTTTGTTGTATTTATATATTTTAAATATTACCATGCTAATAAATGATCCCATCAATGGTTTATGGGATGATTACATGCATTTCTTTGATAAATCATGGAGAATGTCACCCACTGTAGGTGAGTAGTAATATATGTATATGTATCTAAATGTAAGAAATGATCACAAGCTATAACATATTCATCATGATCATCATATCCAACATGCCACCCTATATAACCTATGTATCTCTATAAATTTTAATAGCATATCATGAGAAGTATGATATGTTTTTAAATGTGGAGCACATGAAGTATCTTATATAACCAAATTGTGATGCAAATGATTAGGTAAAGTCTAACGTGTAACCCAAATAAACCTTTGATATAGTGGATACTAAAGTATTGGTCTTTGAATAAGATCAATTACGTATTTTTGAATTACCTTAATATAATTAGCCTATATAGGTTGTATAATAGGCTATAGAGAAGGTTTTCAATAGAGGGTATATAGAGAAATATGATACTCATATGGGATAGATCAAAATGTAACTAATCAAATGCTATTGGTGTAATTCACACATTAGTGTACAAAATATGGTATTTAATGTATCTTATATATCAAAGGGAATTCTATTAACTTGTTTAATGCTACTATATTTAAAATAACTAAAAATAAAGTAAAAATTATTGTAGGCCCTACCATAAGTGGTTGACCCATACTCCTAATATTATTTTGTATCTTTCCATATAATCCTTTCATTGTCTCTATTGTATCTAAAAAGTCATCATGTGTGTTTCCAAGGCTAGTAAGCAGTGTCATAGTGAAAATGTTTTCACTTGACCCATTATCCATGACGATACTATGTATAAGTTATGAGTCAATGTAGGTGCACACAAAAAATATAGCATTAATATAATCATCATCAAAAATATCATGCTCATAAAATGTTTTAGTAAGTATATGTTCCTTATTTCATCAATTCTAATATTAATACCATCAATAGGATTTTATTCTTTTTAAAAAGTCATATTCACCTCAGGATTAGTCTTGGTCTCTTTTGCCATATGATTGAGAAAGAGATTGGAAATGACTTTCAAATTTACATTATCATTAAATTGTGACATTAAATAATTTGTAGATGTGATAATATCATTTAGTTGAATAAAATTGGAATTGATTAAATCTTGTATCTTATGTCTTAATCTAGAACATTGATTCATAGAGTGTCTTACGCATCTATGATAATCTTAGTGTGCACTGATGTTGAATAGTCTATTAGATGGTTACATATTCATATCAACTTATTTTTGGGAAGGAAAATATATGAGATTTCACTCATGTAAATTTTGAAATATCTTATTAGGATGTTTGGATAATTATGTAAACTTCCTCTTTTGAGGATCCATTAGTACAAAATGATTAATAAGTTGTGAAATTGCATTAACGGTTACTTTTGACACATTATTAGTATCATTTTATTTAGAAATGAATGTTATTTTTTATTAACACTTAGATTCACAACCATGAGGATATACCTATCTCTCATAATCCAAGTGGCATAATATAAGCATACCTCTTGTTGTGGGTAACAATGTTGAGAGATGAATCTCTAGAAGGGCTAGTTCCCTTGATGCACTCTTTGAAGCACTTCTTAACTATCAACTTGTGGATGAAAAGGGTTAAGAAAAAAAACTAAGAAAACAAAAAAAGGTGATGCACCAATGTTTAATCTCCTCCAATTTTACTGAATATCTACTACTTAAAGACAAACAAAGTCTCTCTCACATAAAACTCACAACTTAGGATGCATTGTCACATCAATATTTGATATGTTAGATTCAAGAAGGTATTTGACACTTAGGAGGGTAATGGATGATTTAATGAAAGTATATAGTCATAAACCACTTATATTACACATATAAACTTAGAAAATAATACTAAAAAAGACCTGTAACAATAACCTTTTTGCACATTAGGTAGACAATCAAGAGTAACATGCTAGAAAAGAATATCTTTCATTAGACAAGATCAATAAGATTACAATCAATAATAAATAATACAAAATGTGAGTGGAAAAATAAATTTTTTATCTATTCAAGATTATTTCAAGTACAAATTGGCCAAAGTTTCCCCATTAACCAATAGAGGCTACCAAAAAGAAGCAAAAGAGTCCATATTTATAGCTTTTGAGAGAGAAGCAAAGTAAAGTAAGTCCAAAGGTCACTTGTACATGTTTAAATATTCAAAAATGGGTTAAAATTTACATTATAAATATTAATGATTCAAACCATGAAAATTTAGGAGGTCCAATTGTCCATACAAGCCATGAAAATTGTGAAAAGTGGTATAAAACTCTCAATCTTGGCACAAAAAACTACCTTTCTAATTTGTATCTGTTTGAACATCCCACCACTAAATAGGTATATTTATTATGATTGGGATGATATTTAAGACATTAAATCATTAAATTACATGCATTGGTTTTGATCCTACTCATTTTGGAACTCCTAGAAAGAAGCAATCATTGCTTGTAGTCTTAAAAACTCCCTTTTCTAATACCCTTCACATTTGTCTTCAAAAATTCCTTAATTTTCCCATGAAAATACATTTGAGGGAGTTAAATAAACCTATAGATATTATTAATGTCCTTATACTCCTAAAAATCACCTTAAAAGGACATTTAATTAAAGTTTCCACACTTTTCATCCTTGTGTTCACTATGCCATTTTTGACTAGCTGAAAGGAGATCTCTAGTTAAGAGAATTAGAGGTTATGTGAGTTAATGGAGCTTAAGGAGATGATATCAAGATATGAAAATAATGAGAACTCACCAAGAACAAACCAAGAGATACTTTGACATTAAATCCATGCCAAAAAGTTTCAAAGAGGGAGACATTATCCTAAAGTGGGATGAAGATAGAGCTAAACATGAGAGACACACAAAGTTTAATGCTTTGTGGAGTGGCCCATATGTGATCACACAATGAAAGGAACATAATGCTTTCCAAATCTCAAGGTTGGATGGAGAGGTGCTTCATATCCCAGTCAATGGTATATATATCAAACATTTTTACTAAGGTTATACTCTCCCATTGTACATAGTTTCATTATTTCCTTGTGCTCCCTAAGTGCTAATGTACAAGTGTGAGTTTTGTCTTATTCTTACCTTGTTTTGTGTTTTACTTGGTCTTGATTTTTTGGTGTAGTGTGCTTATTTTGTGTTTGTTTTGGAATATTAATTACTAGTTGTATTCAAGAATATATTTAATCCATTGGCCCTTATTAGGATAAGTCTACTGGACCTTAGTATAGCAGGCATACTACCCCTATGAGTCACCATTTTATTGACCAAATTTGATTTTTAGTCAAATTTTGGCACCCCTAGGCAAAAAAATTTTATTTAAGAATTTTAATGGGTCCTAATATGTTTTCATAGGAAGTATACTTGTTATATGATGTCATTTGAGGTCACATTATCTTTAATCTTAGTCACATTGGCTAATTTATCCATTAGGGGTCATTTTATGTCATTTTAAGAGTCATTAATGCATTTGGAACATTTAAAAAGGTGCCTAGGTGTCTCAAATTTTTGGAAAACATCAAATAATTTATTTAATGTCTTAAATGCCATTTACATCAGATACTTGTAGGCTCCCTAACTAAAATTGTAGAAATCAACTAAAAAAGAGGAAAAATGACACTTGTATGGATTCTTGGGAAGTTTTCCATGTAGGGAAGATTTTTGGGGGTCACTATAACTTTATAAAAGTAATATTAATGACTGGTTTGATCTAGAAGTTCCATTTTTAATCCAAAACCATTCTACACTTTTTTACACTTCTTGGTAGACTGAAGTGACCCTCAAGGTTTTACTCAGTATGGGAAGCACAACGATTTTTAAAAAAAAATATTTTGGGAGGTTTTTCAAAACTTAAATAACTTAATTTTAATATAAATAAATTTTTAAATTATCAAATTTTATTTATTAACTATCACTAACAAGTTGACTATGCAGATTTGATAGTTGTTTGGTGTACCCTATAGATTTTGCTCAATTTATGCCAAATCTATATGAAGCAGTTGTTGATGTTGGCTTTAGAGGATGTATAATTCCTTATAAAATGGTTTCCATTCATTTTTAAATTATTCATAATGTTTTTATAAGCAATTTTGGCCTATGATGCAAGAAGTGTCACTATGAGCAACTTCAGTTGAATTGTTCTTATCTGCTAAGTATTTCTTCTATAGGGGTCTCATACATATGTGAAATAATGTTTCAAACATTATTGAGCCATATAAATACCCCTATCATTTTTTTATCTCACCATAGCATTCTATGAGTAGCTTACAAGCTTGTTTCGCTTTATTTATCAACTTTATGTCTAGTTTTAGTTGAGTTCCACACATAAGCTTGTTTTCCCCATGTATAAAGGGGTAGTGGAGGTGTTTTGGATCTTTCAAGACAATATATGTTGAGTGAGGTTTAATTTTCATGATAAATATGGTATAAATTTTACCATGTGTTCATGTTCCAAGCCATCTCAGTCATGAAATGCCCTTGGCTACTAATTTCTATGTACAGGCAGATGTTTTTTTTCATGTTGAAGAAGGTGTTTGAGATTGTTTTAAAAGTTTTTTTTAGGGGTACCATTAATTTTAATAGTGAAAAATACATTTTAGATTTTATGAGGATTTTAACAAACATACTCTTTCTCAAATCAACCTTCTCTACCTACACATAGTTTATAAGGCCATCTATAGGCTCCATATGACATCACAATGATGTATGAAGAGGTGAATGACATGGAAATTAGGTCAAAATTTTCATAAAGAAAGTATGAAAATATGTTTTTAAGGTTATAATAAGTATTTTGAGTCCATTCTTGTTCTCTATTTCACATATTCCTAAGCAAACTACCTGCTCAGTCATATGGTCACCTACACAAGGGCTTAAATAGGGGGCTAAGAGGTTCAAAAAGAGTGTCAAAGCATGTAATTAGACCCTATATATAGCCCTTGAATATTTAAGAGACCATGGAAAACTTGTGTGAGGTGATATAATGACAAAAAAAGTCATGAGAAACCTTCCTAAGGTGATGAATAATTTTTTTGGGAATCAGTCCCTAAAGGAGGAAAATAAAGATCCAAGGGTTTTTGTGAACCTTCTTCAATACATCTCCTAGAGGTAAAAATTCATCTAAAAGGATGGAAATTTTATCCCTATCATATTACTACACTTATTCCAAAGATGAAATTAAAAGAGTGAAAGGAGATAATTTTTTGAAGGCTTCTAATATGCCTAAGAAAGCACTAAACTACTTTACTAAAGTCTACATGCCTAAAGGGCATATGACCTTTTGTTGCTTGAAAGGAGAAACCTTAGACATTGAGATGGATATGATGTTTTCAATAAGTGAAATAAGTTCATATTTTTTAAATAAAAATAAATTATATGAAGGCTTTCTTGTGATCCCATAAATGCATTGAAATGTACCTTGTATGAAAGATGCTTACCTATAGCCAAGCAGGTTAGACAGTGAGTTTTGCTATCTTGATGGTGTTTTGAAAGGAATTTCAAGGCATAAAATAATTAAAATGAAAACATTGTGACCTAAATATATTTAAGGATGATTCACACACACCATATATAAGTTTTCTTAGAGCCATCCCAACCTACAAGTAGGTTCAAAAGGGTAAAATGTCTTAGTCAACTGAGAAAAAGTAGACAGTGACATATTTGATGTTTTAGTAATGTTAAATATGGAAATCATGTGATTACATGTGCAGGAAACATTTTATTATCTCAATGGGATACTATAGGACCATCTAGTGTCAAAAATAATCCCAATCACTAAAAAACAACCTACAGGCACAATTAGCAAATGTGTCCCAATCAACTTTAAGTACAAGTCAAGATTTTTGTTTGCATATGATGGAATAAGATATTAAAAACAATAAAATTAATTTAAATAACTATAAATTTATATTTTATGGTTTCAATAATACCTTTTTACATCATGGACAAAGCCAAAACAACCTATAGGTAGGATATCTCAACTAAGATACAGACAGGGGCCTAGTTTGGTTATGAAGTGCATAGGTATAGTGAATGGAAGCATAGTCATGATGAATAAAATTAAGAATTACCTGAATAAGCATATATTATAGGTCATAATACTTTTTCAAGGAATTAAATAATATTTCATAAGGTCTTAGACCCTTGTTTTCACCTACAGTAAGGTTTATGCAAGCAAGGGCTACAATGAGGTATGAACTATCTAGAGAGGAAAAGAACGTTAAAATTATTATAAAATGATTAAATATGATATAATATATGCCATGAAATACCCAATACATTGATAAGGTTATAAAATTCCCCTTGCACTTTGAAAATGGACTACAATCCATACAAGCAAGCTACGAAACCCTAGGTTCAAAGGGTAAACATAAATAATCCACTAAAGAGAAAGGTTTTGGATGGTTTAAAAATATAAATGAGAAAAAATTAAAGGTTGGAAACATATATATGAAGTTTTTAAACATTAAATTTGTTTTTGAAGGTTACCTACAGATGGATTTGGACAAAAATGCAAGAAAATAAGGTTTTTTAGCTCCTTTTTTTAGACAAGTTGAGTTGGTTAAGTACCTAAATGAGGGAGTCTGAATTTGAAATTTGGTATAGAGACTCATTATTACCTTATAAAAACTCCAAAAACTCTCATTTTCCCATGGGTATAATTTATATATCTCTCTATTTTGTCTCAGAGATCAGCCACTCATGAAAATCAAAACTTTGGTCTACCAAGCAAAAGATGGAAAAATGAGTGAAAGAACTTAAGTTGAAATCTTAGGATCTTAAAGGAATTTTTTTTGATGAGTATGTAATATTTATTTATGGTAATGAACACTAAAATAAATATATGACCCTCTAAAATGACCTACTTGCTCATGCATACAATCAAATTAGGTAAGTTCCCACTATGCCTAATTGTTAAATGAGAGATAAAGGATGAAAAGGAGTGTTTTAGAGGTAATGTGATGGATTTTTGAGTGTTAAATAAGTTTTAAATTTTGTAATAATAAATCATAATCATTTTAAAATAGTGCAAATGACCCAAAATTGTAGGGGTAATGCCAAGCCCATTAGGCCTTAAGGAGACTTGAAGCCAATTAGGGGTCTATATGCATTTGTAGGCCTTAATGAGAATTAAAAATGGTTGGAACATATTTATGTAGTTTTTTAAAACATTTATGATATTTTTGACCTTAGAGGGTCCTATATTCTCCCATTGAGATAATAAAATGTTTCTTTCACATGTACTCACATGATTGTCATATTTAACTTTACTAAAACATCAAATATGTCACTGTCTACTTTTTCTCAATTGACTGAGACATTTTACCCTATTGAACCTACTTGTAGGTTGGGATGGCTCTGAGAAAACTTATATATGGTGTGTGTGAATCATCCTTAAATATATTTAGGTCACAATGTTTTCATTTTAATTATTTTATGCCTTGAAATTCCTTTCAAAACACCATCAAGATAGAAAAACTCACTGTCTAACCTGCTTGGCTATAGGTAAGCATCTTTCATACAAGGTACATTTCAATGCATTTATGGGATCACAAGAAAGCCTTCATATAATTTATTTTTATTTAAAAAATATGAACTTATTTCACTTATTGAAAACATCCTATCCATCTCAATGTCTAAGGTTTCTCCTTTCAAGCAACAAAAGGTCATATGCCCTTTAGGCATGTAGACTTCAATAAAGTAGTTTAGTGCTTTCTTAGGCATATTAGAAGCCTTCAAAAAATTATCTCCTTTCACTCTTTGAATTTCATCTTTGGAATAAGTGTAGTAATATGATAGGGATAAAATTTCCATCCTTTTAGATGAATTTTTACCTCTAGGAGATGTATTGAAGAAGGTTCACAAAAACCCTTGGATCTTTATTTTCCTCCTTTAGGGATTGATTCCCAAAAAATTTATTCATCACCTTAGGAAGGTTTCTCATGAATTTTTTTGTCATTATATCACCTCACACAAGTTTTCCATGGTCTCTTCAATATGCAAGGGCTATATATAGGGTCTAATTACATGCTTTGACACTCTTTTTGAACCTCTTAGCCCCCTATTTAAGCCCTTGTGTAGGTGACCATATGACTGAGCAGGTAGTTTGCTTAGGAATATGTGAAATAGAAAACAAGAATGGACTCAAAATATTTATTATAACCTTAAAAACATATTTTCATACTTTATCCATGAAAATTTTGAACTAATTTCCATGTCATTCACCTCTTCATACATCATCATGATGTCATTTGGAGCCTATAGATGGCCTTATAAAATGTGTCTAGGTAGAGAAGGTTGATTTGAGAAAGAGTATGTTTGTTAAAATCCTCATAAAATCCAAAATGTATTTTTCACTATTAAAATTAATGGTATACCTAAAAAAACTTTTAAAACAATCTCAAACACCTTCTTCAACATGAAAAAAAACATTTGCCTGTACATAGAAATTAGTAGCCAAGGGCATTTCATGACTGAGATGGCTTGGAACATGAACACATGGTCAAATTTATACCATATTTATCATGAAAATTAAACCTCACAACATATATTGTCTTTAAAGATCCAAAACACCTCCACTACCCCTTTATACATGGGGAAAACAAACTTATGTGTGGAATTCAACTAAAACTAGACATAAAGCTGGTAAATAAAGGGAAACAAGCTTGTAAGCTACTCATAGAATGCTATGGTGAGATAAAAACATGATATGGGGTATTTATATGGCTCAATAATGTTTGAAACATCATTTCACATATGTATGAGACACCTATAAAAGAAATACTTAGCAGATAAGAACAATTCAACTGAAGTTGCTCATAGTGACACTTCTTGCATCATAGGCCAAAATTGCTTATAAAAACATTATGAATAATTTAAAAATGAATGGAAACCATTTTATAAGGAATTATACATCCTCTAAATCCAACATCAATAACTGGTTCATATAGATTTGGCATAAATTGAGCAAAATCTATAGGGTACACCAAACAACTATCAAATCTGCATAGTCAACTTGTTAGTGATAGTTAATAAATAAAATTTGATAATTTATAAATTTATTTATATTAAAATTAAGGTATTTAAGTTTTAAAAAACCTCCCAAAATCATTTTTTTTAAAAATCCTTGTGCTTCCCATACCGAGTAAAACCTTGAGGGTCACTTCAGTCTACCAAGAAGTGTAAAAAAGTGTAGAATGGTTTTAGATTAAAAATGGAACTTCTAAATCAAACCAGTCATTAATATTACTGTTATAAAGTTATAGTGACCCCCAAAAATTTTCCCCACATGGAAAATTTCCTAAGAATCCATACAAGTGTCATTTTTCCTCTTTTTTAGTTGATTTCTACAATTTCAGTTAGGGAGCCTACAAGTATCTGATGTAAATGACATTTAAGACATATAAAATAACTTATTTGATGTTTTCCAAAAATGTGAGACACCTAGGCACCTTTTTAAATGTGCCAAATGCATTAATGACTCTTGAAATGACATAAAATGACCCCTAATGGACAAATTAGCTAATGTGACTAAGATTAAAGATAATGTGACCTCAAATGACATCATATACCAAGTATACTTCCTATGAAAACATATTATGACCCATTAAAATTATTAAAACAAAATTTTTTGCCTAGGGGTGCCCAAATTTGACTAAAAATCAAATTTGGTCAATAAAATGGTGACTCATAGGGGTAGTATGCCTACTATACTAAGGTCCAGTAGACTTATCCTAATAAGGGCCAATGGATTAAATATATTATTGAATACAACTAGTAAGTAATCTTCCAAAACAAACACAAAATAAGCACACCACACCAACAAAGCAAGACCAAGTAAAACACAAAACAAGGTAAGACATAAGACAAAACTCACACTTGTATATAAGCACTTAGGGAGCACAAGGAAAGAATGAAACTATGTACAATGGGAGAGTATAACCTTAGTAAAAAATTTTGTTATATATCCCATTGACTGGGATATGAAGCACCTCTCCATCCAACCTTGAGATTTGGAAAGCATTGTGTTGCTTTCATTGTGTGATCACATATGGGCCACTCCACAAAGCATCAAACTTTGTGTGTCTCTCATGTTTAGCTCTATCTTCATCCCACTTTAGGATAATTTCTCCCTCTTTGAAACTTCTTGGCATGGATTTATTGTCAAAGTATCTCTTGGTTTGTTCTTGGTGAGTTCTCATTATTTGCATATCCTGATCTCATCTCCTTAAGCTCCATTAACTCACATAACCTGACTTCCATGATTTCATTCTCCATAAATTATAGCTAATAGGTAAGGTCCAAGGCTGATAACTTAAGTGAAATAGGAAATTTATCTTCACTCCCATAAACAATTGTGTATGGTGAATTCCTAATTGCTCTCTTTGGATTAATCCTATCATCCCAAAGGATTGTCTTCAACTTACAATACCAAGTCATTTGATTCTCCTCCATTGTCCTTCTTATGATCCTAATTAGATTCTTATTTTTGGACTTAGCTATTCCATTCCCTTTGGGATAATAATTAGAGGTGGTGCTAAGATATATGTCATGCTTCAAAGCCTATTCACTTGTCCTTGTTCCAAGAAAAGCCAAAGCATTATCTAAAATTATTATTGAAGGAACCCCAAACCTTGTTACTATACCTTCATAGAAGTCTAGAACTAATTTTTCATTTTCTTCCTTGATATCTACAACCTTCACCCATCTTTTAAATTAATCTATAGTAATCAACACCCACTTGTGACCAGCATTAGAAGGTGGATTGATTAGGCCTATGAAATCCAAACCCCATTTCATGAAGGGTTGATCAACTTGGATTAGATGAAGAGGCAAGGCAGTAAAATTTTGTTTTCCATAAAAAATAACACACTTTTTACATTTTATTACCCAAGTATGGGTGTCCTTAAACAATCTATGCCAAAAGTATCTAGCCCTCATAATCCTAGAAACTATAGTTCTTGGAGTAAAATGACCACCAGCTGGTCCATCATGAAACACAAATAGTACTTTTGCAATCTAATCTAAATCAATACACCTCAATAACACACCTAAAAATTAATTCCTAAATATAACTCCATCAACAAGTACATAAGGAATGGATTGCAATCTAAAGTACCTTCTTCTTCAAGACCTTGTGGACATTCACTGATTTGAAGAAAATGAATCATACCTTGTGTCCAAATTCTCATATATGAATATGTCACTATCATAGGGTCATCATGAAGTACAAAAATAACCTCCTTTCACTCATTAGAGTCTAAATCAAGATGCTCACATAACCCTTTTCCTTTCACTAGCTTGGTTGTCTTGATTTTTGCATCATATTCCATCACTTTTGTGATCCAACCTACTCTCTTCTCATTCAAATTCCTACTCAATAGAAATTATTTGACACTAGGATGAGGTAAAAATATTTGAATCTTGTTATTAAATAACATATGCCTAAATTTATATAGGCTCTTAATAACTGAAAGTACTTGCTTCTCAACATAGGTGTATCTTACCTCATAGCCTTCTAAACCTTGACTAAAGAAGGCAATAGGCTGCTATAAATTTCCATCATTTTCTTGATTAATAATGGTATGGATTACCTCTTCATTCCCAAAGGTACACAAATTTAAATATTTGGATAAATTAGGACTTGCAAGAGTAGGAACTTGGGAAATGGCTTGTTCAATCTCTTCAAAACTTTTCTTTCTCCTTCTTGTCCAAGTGAACACTTCATCCTTCCTTATCATGGATGTTAGAGGATTAACCAAGTTATAAAAATCAATAATGAAACTCCTTATGAAATTTATTTTCCCAAAGATGGCAAACCTTTCTTGTGTTTACGAAAAGATAATGCCAAGATGGCACTCACCCTTTCAGGATCAATGGATAATCCCTTCTTGGAGATAATGTGTCCTAAGAGTTTGCCTTCATGGAAAAAAAAAACATATTTATTTGGGTTTAGAGAGATCCAAAACTCTCTATACCTTTCAAAAATATACTTTAGGTGATTCAAGTGACCATTTGAATCCTTGGAGAAAATTATTACATCATCAAGATACACCAACACAATGTCATTGATTAGTCCTTGAAAAGCCATATCCATTGCACATTGAAAAGTATATCTAGCATTAGACGATCCAAAATGAATATTCCTATAATAATATATACCCCATTTAGTAGTAAAGGCTATCTTATATTGGTCACAATCCTTCACCAAAATCTGATTGTACCTAGAATGCCCATCAAGGAGAGAAAACATCTCACTACCTACCACAACTTGCAAGATTTGTTCCATGGAATGGTGGGGATAATGGTCCCTCAAGGAAACTATATTCAAGTCCCTAAAGTAAACACATAACCTGATCTCCCCATTATTATTTCTAATAGGGACTAAGTTGGCCAACCAAGATGAATGCTTGATAGGAAAGATGATTCTAGACTCAATCAACTTAGTGAGCTCTTTCTTCATGAGAGGTTCAATATTAGGATTGATTGGTATTTTTATTTGCTTAATAAGCTTGGAATTTTCATCTATATCTATGGTGCATTGAGATAATCTTGGATCAAAACCCTTATAATCACTATACTCCCATGCAAATACATCACTAAAATCCTTGCATAACTCAATGAAAGCATGTTTCTCTTGGCTAGTGCATACTTTTCCAAGTGAAAGTAACTTATCCTTAAATATTTATACCTTATCATAGTTATCTTCTTTGGTATACATGCTTAAATTATATTTATTTATCTGGGCATCCTCATTGAATATGCTCTCAAGAGTAATTAAGTATTTTAGAAGCTTGTTGGATAACAATTAGACAATCTACCCCCCATATTGTTGTTGCAATTTAGACTGATTCTTAGAGTAAAACTCAAAATCATATTGTAGGAAAACATCTATTTGATGGTCACTATAAAACACTTTCCAATTAGTGACATTATTTGGTATGGAAGGCCTTATAATTACCTTGAGATGTGGCTAGTTCTTATCCTCTTTTATCCCTTTTGAAACATCAAACTGAGCTCTAATTGATTCCAACCTATCAGCATTCTTGTTATCCTCTCTTGGAATATATGTGATGTTGAAATCTTGAAAACCTTCCACAAGATCCCCATACTCTATGTTTATATGACTTAAGTAAAGAGTTATTGGTCAAATTTTGCTCTCTCACTTGATTCACAACTAACTCACTATCACCAAATGCTTGTAACTCTTTGATACCTCTTTTCCTTTCCCATTCAAGGCCATGAATTAGGGCCTCATATTATACCACATTAAAATTACATGAGAATTGAAATCTGAAAGTTTAATAATACCTTTCTTTAGAAGGCAAAACCAACATTGCTTCACCACCTACCCCAATCTTGCTCCTTGACCCATCAAATAAAAGCTACCATAAATCATTCACATTATCACTTGGATTTACTAATTTTGGTATGAAATAGTCATCCTCATGCATACAATACACCCCAAGACTATATTCCTTTATGAACTTATAAGGATCATGCTCATAATGCTCATCTCCCCATTCATCTAAGTATAAATCAGAAACTCCTTCAAGGGAAGATGTTGGAGATTGGTCAATGTGGAGTTCCTCTTTATCAATGATGGCATAGTTGAAATTTTCCATTTTAGGTGTGTAAGTATCCAAGTGACTATGATGAATATATTCTAATTCAATCTTCACCTTGATACCATACTTTGTCCTAAATAACATATAGGATCAATTGGATACCAAGTATCCACCTATCTTAGTTGTAAACTCTCTTGACAAGCAAAGGAAAAAGTATGGAGGTAAATTTGACAAAACCACATCATGAGGAATAAAAAATTTAGGAAAATCATGAAGGATAAAATTTAAATCTTTAACTACCCCCAAAGTCTTAGTCAGTGATCCATCCAATTGTAAGACTCCCTTATTCATTGGCTCATATTTGAGGCCTAATTTATCTGCTATATACTTAGTCATAACTAAAGTACTAGACCCACTATTTATGATGAAATTATGTACCGAGAAATCACAAATTATTATAGATAGGTATAAAGGAGGATTTTTTTCATTCTTTTTCACTTGACCATCTATAGGTTGAGTCCCATTAACTAAGACAACATTTTCATTCCTAGATGAGCCAACTTGATTACCCAATCCTTGTAATTATTTTTAGAGAATATATTTCTACCTTGTTATTTTCAAATAATCCCACAATGATATGTTCATGTGTAGCTTCTTCATATGGTCTACAAGATTAATAAAATAATTATTCACTTTTGGGGGCTCCTTAGGTTCGCTAGCTCCTTGTGGTGTAGCTCAAGAAGGAGGGTGAATAGGAGTTATATTCACATTATAAATTTTTTGAATTTATTGCAATATAGGAGATAAATTTGACACACTTACCATTTTATATTAAGTGGGGAGAAAAATAGGTCATTGAGATGTTCCTTGTTGCTCTTTAACAACCCTTTTCTTGGATGTAGTGTTAGAGGCAACACTAGTATTCATATTACTTGGATTCCCCAAGTGATTAATAACACAAAACTCTCCCTATAAATGATATATGAGAATAGAATAAAATTTTGGTTGACCATTATCCACCCCATTTTGAATTGTTCCTTCAAAACATGAAACTGGGAAAGATTGATTACCTTGCATTACCATGGTTTAGTTGTGCATTTCATTTGCATAAACAGCTTGTTCTTGATTTTTCTCAAAGCATGGATAACATGGTTATTATTGAACCAAGTTATTTTGAGTGGTAACAAGAGATTTAGATGATGAGGGAGAATTATTATTGTAGCTTTGATAGGCCTATCTTGGGTGATTTGTCCTTGTCCTTGAGCATTACCTTGAAAAGGAGGTCAGTTGGTGTGTCCAAACTAATTGTAGGATTGGAATGGACTATAAATTTGGTCTTGTTTACTTTTGAGGTAAATTGACTCATTAATGAAAATTTATAACAATATTTTGACTTCATGTATCTCATTGGAAGGAACAATGGTAGATTTCTCATGACTAGGCAAAGGAGCCAAGGTAGGTAATGTAACTTGACTAGGATGATACAAATTAGGGAACAATGGAATTAGAATCCTAGGAATAGTATTTCATACTTGAATAAGAAAATTCTTAGAATTTATGGATATCTCATAAGTATTATGGAGTGTAGTCCCACCCATGGATTGTATCATCATATCTACATCACTATTTAATGCTTTTAGATAGTACAAGAATGCATAGTTTGGAGTATGCCTCAAAAGAGTTGGGATCCCATCCCATGTTTTTTAAAGCCTAGTGCTAAAATATTGAATAAAATCATGTGGTAACCTATTTATAGTGGTCAATTTCTCAGCTAAAGATAGATATTCACTCTTCTCTCCAAACCTATTAGTAAATAGATCCCCTAGTTCATCTCATGAACCAATAGAATTTTAAGGTAGAGTCCCATACCAATCCAAGGCTTTTCCTATGAAAGATAATGCCAAAAACCTAATATCCACATTTTATTGATTGATATTATGTATATTGTATAAGTTTTCATAGTTTTTATATGTTTATAATATGTTTAATGGTAGTAATATTACCCTTTCCACTAAAATTTGGAACACTCTTAAGGGTTACTCCTAAAATTTGGTCATATTGGGCAAGATTCAAAGGAGATGATCTAATGAATGATATAAAATGTTTAATCATAGCCATATTGGAATGTGAAATTTTTGTATTAGGGATTTGAATAAATAATATCTTGGACTTATTAAACACTAACTCTCTTGAATAAGGATGGGTGTTCACAAACCTAGACCTTCTAGTAGAATATAAGGGTGATTGCATAAACTCAAAAGGTAAACCTTTAGTATTAAACCTAGTGGTTACCTTTGGCATAGAAATTAGGAATTGATCAGAAACCAAAGATTTGAAAACTTTAATGGAGTAGCTAGGTATTGATTGTATATGCTCTTGTAGTTACAACTATGCCAAGTCCAGTACCAATCTTAGATAATCTTCTAGGACTTAGAGTCCCACTGGTCATGCCAAAAACTATTTAAACTTGGATTTTAACCATTGAGGAGATGAATATCTCTCCTCATCCAAGTGTCACAATGGAAACAACCCTCTTCTTTTGGGTAATAATGTTGAGAGATGAATCTCTAGAAGGGCTAGTTCCCTTGATGCACTCTTTGAAGCACTTCTTAACTATCAACTTGTGGATGAAAACGGTTAAGAAAAAAACTAATAACAAAAATGTGATCAAAAAATGTTTAATATCCTCCCATTTTATTGAATATATACTACTTAAAGACAAACAAAGTCTCTCTCACACGAAACTCACAACTTAGGATGCATTTTCACATGAATGTTTCATATGTTAGATTCAAGAAAGTATTTGACACTTAAGAGGGTAATGGATGATTAAATGAAAGGATAAAGTCATAAATAACTTCTAATACACTTATAAACATAGAAAAAAATACTAACAAAGACCTATAATAATAAATTTTTTGCACATTTGGTAGACAATGAAGAGTAACATACTAGAAAAGAAGATCTTTCACTAGATAAGACTAAAAAGATTGAAATCGATACTAAATAGTAAAACATGTGAGTGGAAAAATAAATTTTATATTTCTTCAAGAGTATTTAAATTAAAAATTTGGGTAGATTTTCCCCATTAACCAATAAAGGCTGCCAAAAAGAAGCAAAAGACTCCATATTTATAGATTTTGAGAGAGGCAAAGCAAAGGAAGTCCAAAGGTCACTTGGACATGTGTCAATATTCCAAAATGGGTTAAAATTTTCATGATAAATAGGAATGAGTCAAACCATGCAAATTAAAGAGGTCCAATTTTCCATACAAACCATAAAAATTGTGAAAAGTGACATTGAACTCTCAATCTTGGTAAACAATTGCCTTCATAATTTGTATCTATTTTAACGTTCCACCATTAACTAGGGATAGGTATGATTATTTTTATGAGAGTTAAGGCCTTCAATAATGAAATTACATGAATTGGTTTTGATCTTATGCATTTTGGAACTCCTAGAAAGAAGTAATCATTGCCTATAGTCTTAAAACCTCCCTTTTCTACTACCCCTCACATTTGTCTTCAAAAAGGCCTTTATATTCCAATTAAAATCAATGGAAGGAAGTTAAATACACTTGAAAATATTATCCATGACCTTATAATTCTCAAAATCACCTTAAAAGGACATCTAATTAAGGTTTCCACACTTTTCATCCTTGTGTTCACTATTTTCACTAGCTAAAAGGAGAGATCTAGTTATAAAACTTAGATGTTTTTTCATAGATTAAAATGACAAAATGGAGTTATAATAGGTAATTATATTCCCTAAAAACTTTATTTAATCTCCTCAAACCTCATATAACCTAAAAAACATAGAAAATGGTGATAAAAACACTATTTTTTATGTTGTCCATATAATTATGTACATCTACTTTGCATGTGTGAGATCCTAAGTTATTACTATCAATGATCCAATTTTTTTCCTTTCAAAACTATTCCATTAAGGTGCCTCTCTAAGCTCATTTTCCTTATTGGGTCATAAGTAGGGTTTTAATAGGGTTTTAGGTAGTTTCAAGTCTTAAGATTTGTTCATACAACTTGAACATTGAAACTACCTCCAAATTCCAAAAAATTTATTCCAAGGAAACTTGATAACTTCCCTCAATTCCTTTGGTTCCCATGTATAGCCTTGGAAAAGATATGAACTTGACAAGTTGACCTCTCGACTTGGTTTTTCCATTTTTTTGGCATGTCTAAGCTATTTCTAAGTCAAAAACCATTATCCTACAAGTTTTTCTAATTGAAAAAACTAATAAATGTCTAAAAACACTACATAAATATTTTCCAACCGTTTGGATAGCTCATCAAGGCCTATATATGAATATAGACCCCTAATTGGCTTCAAGTCTCCTTAAGGCCTAATGGGATTGGCATACCCCTTGAAATTTTGGGTCATTTGGACTATTATAACATTATTATAATGGATTATTACACATTTTTATACTTAATTCACACTCACTAATCTATCACATGACCTCTCAAACACTCCTTTTCATCCTTTCTCTCTCATTTGACAATTAGGCCTAGTGGGAACTCACCTAATTTAACTATATGCATGAGAAATTAGGCCATTTTTAAGGGTTATATATTGATTTGAGTGTTAATTATACTCCATAAATATTCTATACTCATCACCCAATGTTAATTTAAAATCCTAAGACTTCAACTTAAGTTCTTTCACTCATTTTTCCATCTTTTGTTTGGTAGATCAAAGTTTTATTTTTCATGAGTGGCTGATCTCTGAGACAAAATAGAGAGATATATCCATTATCCCCATGGAAAAATGAGAGTTTTTTTATGTTTTATAAGGTCATAATGAGTATTTTTACCAAATAAAAATGTCAGACTCCCTCATTTAGGTACTTAACCAACTCAACTTGTCTAAAAGGGGCTAAAAAACCTTATTTTCTTGAATTTTTGTCCAAATCCACCTATAGGTAACCTTTCCAGACTATTTTAATGTTTATAATCTAACTATAAATGTTTCCCACATCTAATTTTTTCTCATATATCTTTTTAAACCATCCAAAACCTTTCTCTTTAGTAGGTTCTTTATGTTTACCCTTTGAACCCAGGGTTTCCTAGCTTGCTTGTAATAATCATTATAACCTTATCAATGTATTGGTTATTATAGGGAATATATTTTATCATATGTAATCATGTTATAATAATTATAACCTTCCTTTCCTCTCTATATAGTTCATACCTGATTGTAGCCCTTGTTTGCATAGACCTTATTGTAGGTGAAAATAGGGGTCTGATACCCTATGAAAGCTTGTTTACGTCCTTGAAAAGGTATTATGACCTATAATAAATGATCATTTAGGTAATTATTCATTTTATTTATCATTATTATTTTTATATTCACTATACCTATGCACTTCATAACCAAACTAGGCCCCTATCCATACCTTAGCTAAGATCCCCTATCTGTAGGCTATTTTGGCTTTGTTTATGGTGTACAAAGGTCTTATTATAGCCCTAAAAGATCCCTTGATAGGTATTTTAATTAATTTCCTTATTTTGACTAGCTTAGGCCATCATAGGCAATCAAAAACCTTGATTGGTTATACTTAAAGCTGATTGGGACACATTTGCTAATTATGCTTGTAGGTTGTTTTTTAGTGATTGAGCTTATTTTTGACATTAAAGGGTCCTTTAGTCTCTGCTTGAGATCATCAAATGTTTATTTCACCTATATTCACATTATTTTCATATTTTACATTACTAAAACATTAAATAGGTGACTATCTACTTTATCTTAGTTGACTGATACATTTTACCCTTTTGAACCTACATGTAGGTGGGGATGGCTATGAGAAAACATGTATATGGTGTGTGTGAATCCTCCTTAAATATCCTAAAGTCAAAATTTTTGCATTATAATCTATTCATGCCTTTAAGTTCCTTTCAAAACACCATGAATACATCAAAACTCACTATCTAACCTACTTGGTTGTAGGTAAGCATGTTCCATACAAGGTACATTTCAATGCATTTATGGGATTATAAGGGAGAATTCATATAATTTATTGTTATTTTAAACATCTGACCTTATTTAACTTATTTAAAAAATACTATACATCTCAATGTCCAAGGTTTAACCTTCCAAGAAACAAAAGTTCATATGCCCTTTAGTCCTATAGACTTCAATAAAGTATTTTAATGCTTTCTTAGGCATATTGGAGGCCTTCAAAAACTTATCTCCTTTCACTCTTTGAATTCAATATTTGGCATAGTTGTAGTCATATGATAGGGATACAAGTTTAATCCATTTATATACATTGTAACATCTAGGAGATGTACTTAATAAGGTTCACAAAAGCCCTTGGATCTCTATTTTCTTATTTTAGGGACTGATTCCCAGAAAATTCAATCATCACCTCAAGAAGGTTTCTCATGACTTGTTTGTCATTATATCACCTCACACAAGTTTTCCATGGTATATTTAATATAAAAGGGCTCTAGATAGGTTATAATTACATGCTTTGACACTCTTTTTAAACCTCTTAGCCCCTTGTTTAAGCCCTCCTGTAGGTGAACATATGACTGAACAGGTAGTTTGCTTAGGAATATGTGAAATAGATAACAAGAATGGACTCAAAATACTCATTATAACCTTCAAAAACATTTTAATCCTTCATTCACCAAATATTTTACCTAATTTCCACATCATTCACCTCTTCATATGTTAGCATGACATCATCAGGAGCTTGTAGATGGCCTTTTGGATTGTGTGTAGGTAGAAAAGGTTGATTTGAGCAAGAGTATGTTTTATAAAAGCCTCATAACATACCAAATGTTTTTTTCACTCTTAAAATTAATGGTCTCCCTAAAAAAAAATTTGAAAATAACCTCAAACACCCTGTTTAACATGAAAAAAATATCTGTCTATACATGGAAATTAGCAGCCAAGGGCATTTCATGACTGAGATGGCTTGGAAAATGAGCACATCGTCAATTTTATACCCTATTTATCATGAAAATTAAAATTCACTCAACCCATAGAGTCTTTAAATATATAAAACACCTCCACTACCCCTTCACACATAGGGAAAACAAGCTTATGTGTGGAATTCAACTGAAACTAGACATAAAGTTGGAAAATGGAGAGAAACAAGCTTGCAAGCTACTCATATAATTATATGGTGAGATAATAAAATTATAGGGGGTATTTATATGTCTTAGGAACTTGTGAAACATAATTTCATAGATGTATGAGACCCCTACATAATAAATACTTAGCAAACAAGAAACACTTTAGTTGAAGCTGCTCATAGTGACACCTCTTTCATCATAGGCTGAAATTTCTCATAAAAACATTATGAATAATTAAATAATGAATTTATACCATATTATAAGGAAGTATACATCTTATATATTTAACATCAATAACTGATTCATATAGATTTTGTAGAAATTAAGTAAAACCTATAGGGTGTACCAAACAGCTATCAAATCTACACAGTCAACTTGTTAGTGATATATATTAAAGAAATTTTTATCATTTATCAATTAATTTATAATAAAATTAAGGTATTATATTTTTAAAAAACCTCCCAAAATCATTTTTTTTGAAACTACCTGTGCTTCTCATTTGCCAAGAAGAGTAAAAAAGTGCAGAACAATTTTGGATTCAAAATGGAACTTATAGAGAAAAAATCATGGATATGAATTTTATAAATTTTTAGTTACCCCACCTAATCTTCCCCATGTGTCACAGTTCCCAAAAATTTGTACAAGTGTTATTTCCCCTCTTTTTTAGATGATTTCTATAATTTTAGTTAGGAAGCCTACAAGTATATGATGTAACTTACATGTCATACATATAAACTAGATTATTGGACATTTTTAATGAAATTTAGACACTTATGAACCTTTGTAAATGTTCCAAATGCAATAATGAGTCTTAAAATGACATAAAATGAATCCTAATGGACAAATTAGCTAATGTGACTAAGACTAAAGCTACTATGACCTCAAATGACATCATATAACAAGTATATTTCCTATGAAAACATATTATGACCCCTTAAAATGTTTAGAACCAAAATTTTTGCCTAGGGGTGCCCAAATTTGACCAAAAGTCAAATTTGGGCAATAGTTTTATTTGAAAATTCACTCCAAAATTATTTGGAGGATTGTATCTATAATTTATATTATTCATGGTAAGGAACTTAACTTCAAAATCTTTGACTATGTGTCACAAGTCATCAAAATATTAAAATCACTTGAACATAATGGAATCATATAGTGGAGCAAGAAAAATTTGCTTGAAATTGTCTTGTAACTCATTATTAGCCATATGATTTGTCATATTAGAGAGCATGTTATTGTAATGAAGTAAAAAGTCATTTATAGGTTCATTTTGTTAATTTTTAATTTTTAAAGTTTAAGTATAAATCATTTTGTCATTTATGTTGATTAAAAAGTGTGTCATTGATATAAAATATACAACTTTGGTTATAGATAGTTATGTGATTAATGTTTAACTTCAGTTATACTAATGTAATGTAAAGGTTAGTATTAAGTATAATTAGTTATATTATTCATTCATAAATCAAAATAAGTATGTGTTCTTATTAAAAATATACAAAATTAAGACATTTCCTACTCTAACTTCCTTTATTCATATAAATAAAATCAAACCAACTATTGCAATTTTATATCTTTTTTACTCTATACCTTCACTCTATTTGATCTAATTTTCATATTATTTAAAATAAAATTATTTATATACATTATAACCTCTTATCTCACTCTAATTAACTCTATTCAGATCTCTTTATGCCATATATGTTATATTACAATGTTTTTGTATAAATACTGACTAGATACCTTTACAACTCAATGGTCATGTATATGTAAGACATGCCTTTTATTAATACATGTCATCTTATGTTACCATAAGGTTATAATACATACCATTTTGCCTAAGTTGGTAAAACCCTTAGTAACATTGTCCTAAAGATGTAATTTATAGCTACAATTGATTTGAAAGTTCTATGGTAATCTTGTATCAATCATATCTACTACTGAATAATTAAAAGTTTCCTAACTTTTATACCCTTTTTGTCCTTGAGATAAATTTAGAAATTACTGAAAGGTATCAAAATAATTCATCTTACTAAGTACCAAAATCTTGTTACCTATTTTTTTTTATTATGTGGATCCCCTTTCTTGAGTAAATGTTTCTCATATTTGTCTACCATATCCTCAAATATATTTTCCCAATTCAATATTAACAATTTCATGTCCAAGATATTGTATACTAATGTAGTATTTTATCTAACTTCCATAACCACATATTTTAGGACTAGTGAGTTTTCTATCATCTATAAGTATGCCTTTTTGGCCTATTATCTGAACCTCCATTTTTTTCCATTTGGGTATTTATTAGAGTCCCATAGTCCTCCATGTATTCATAAATAAGTATGCATTTTTTTCATTATATTCTTCTTTCATAACTATCCATTTTACCACTATGCTTTGGGAGGAATATTTTGGGTGCTAAAGCTAGTATAAGTGATGCCAAACTTCCTTTTTATTTCTTCAAACTCTTTTTTCTTGTCTTGGGTCCATAACACCAATTAATGGAGTAGGAAAAGTAGGTAGCTTCATCTCCCATATTTTTTTAGCTTATCTACTTAATCCTTGTACTCATTCATTTTTACTTGATTTTCCCCTAATAGTGGACCCAAAAAATATTCCTCATACTCTTCTATAACATCTTTTTAGGTGAGTCTTTTATCCGCTAAAGATTCTACATGGGTAATGAAGTTTTCTATGGTTTCCTCCAATTATTGTTCTATCGACCAAGTTGCGTTAGGATTATATTATGGCCTAACATTGGTTAAGGTTATATGAGACCTTTTTAAGCCTTATTTTAGGTGTACACATAATGTCATCCAGTCTATTTTATTTCTTTGGATGAGATTTTACCCAACTGATTCCTTCTCTATTGGTGTGAAATTTTGTAGGGATAATGTAATCTATCTTCCTATATTATGCTAGAGGAAACTTAGTGATACCATGATAATAAATCTCATACATTTGTGTTGATCTAGTTATTCCTTTATCATCCTCAATGGTTCAATTGGAGTATTTTTACTTCTTAGAATAGTACCTATTAATCATAGGGCATATTGCATTTGTATTTTGATGATATTCCCTATTTCTATAGAATTGATCGATGAAATGTTGACCTTTTCCCCCCTTTTCTCCTATTCTTCCTCTTTCCTCTTTTCCTCTTCTTCGTTATTCTTCTCCCTTTTTATCATCATCCTCATTTTTCATATATTCTTCCTCTTTTTTATTTTCTTCTTCTTCTTTTGTCTTATCATCCTCCTTTTTATTCTTTTCTTCCTCCTTATATATCTTTTATTCTTCCCCCTTTTTCTTATCATCCTCATTTTTTTAATCTTATTCCTTCTTATTCTTTTATTTTATTTTATTTTATTTTTCTTCTTTATTATTTTCTTCTTCTTATTTATTTTCCTCTATATTTTTTTCTACTTCTTTGTCTAATTTTTATTTCTATTCTAACTTTTTCTCTAACTTTTCTTTATCTAGGATTTGCTTGGCTTGATTAGTAAAAAGATTTTCAATCTCATTTATTTTCCTCTTTAATTTATTTTTGTATTTCCTTTCCTTATTGTATTGTATCCTTTTCTAATTATTTCAATGCTTGTATATGTTTTTGTTTTACTAAGCTTCCCGCTACCGAGTCTATTTTTTGTTTGATCCTTAGTTTTATATGTTAAATTTATCTTAGTCTTTTTTAATCGTCAAGAGACATATATATTTCCTCCCGTTCCTTTTTCAATGCCTCTTATTGATATTTTTGCATAGTTATCTTATCTTATCTAATTTTTTCTTGTGTTTTTATTATTATTCCCTATAATTATGGATGCAACCTCAGTATTATGTCATCCAGAGTGAATAACTTAACTATATCTAGTCCAAAATTTCACTTACTATCCTATGTTGTCCTTCTACATATATATTATCATAAATTTTACCTAAGATTGTTATACCTTTTTTATTAGTGCATGTTACTATTAGTGTATCCATATCAAGGGCTTATAATATGGTATCCTTACCCTCACCTATCTTTGCTTTTGCTTGTTCTTTTTCTGATGACTCTATTTTTTAGTATGAGATTAGTGTTTATCTCCCACTAATTTTTATATTAATTACCTTATATTTTTATTACCCTTCATTGTGCTTATAGTGATAGGATTATTTTTAGTTTTTATCCACTCATTTTTAACAAGGTCTCTCCTATTTATGCCATAGATGAGGTGGTGGAGACCTTTGGTTCTTTTTATTTTTCTATTTTTCTTTTTCTTTTTATATATTTAGATGCACCCTCCCCTAAGTTAGATGTATTTTCCCTTAAATATTTGATTTTAAAACCAATCGTCTCCTCCTCTTGATCTGTGGTCTTGATATATGGGTTTCTTTTTGATATTGTGATGATATGTGCAGTGTGGGACTTATATATGGTGGGATTATTTATACTTATCTATGTGGTGTCTCTAGTAGTTAAACTAAAATTTGATGATGTGGTATAGACCTTTGGTTCTTTCTTTATTTTTATTTTTATTTTTATATCTTTAGATGTCCCCTCCCCTAAAATGTATTTTCCCTCAAATATTTGATTTTAAAACCAATAGTCTCCTCCTCTTTATCTATGGTCTTGATGTATGGGTTTCATTTTGATATTATGATGATATGTGTAGTGTGAGACTTCCATATGGCGGGATTATTTATAATAATCTATATGGTGTCTCTAGTAATTCACCTAAAATTTTCTCTTCTAATGTAGTAGGTGCATCTTTGGTAGTTGGTTGAAAGGAAGACCTAGTCTCCCTCATAAATTGATTTATCTAGGGATCCAATGGTAACCCTTTGGCTCCTATGATAATTATTTCCACTTGATCATTAGTGATCTCATAGTGTAAATTAGAAGTGGTAAATATTTCTTATCAAAGGGTTATATAAAAATGTTATCAACATCAATTATAAATTTTACCTTAGTAAAATATTTTGTACATTTCATGATAAATTTAAAACCTTCTAACTACCATGATTATAATCATTTTATCCCATTCAATAAAATTACCTATCTCCCCCTCCCCTACATGTATAGCCTATAATATGGTTTTCACTTGTTATCATATAGGGGTATTATTATCTCATTGAACTAACCCTTAGTGTCATATAATTTTATGTGTAAAGTACATAACTAATTCTAGTAAGAGAGATATATCAAAAATCGTATGTACCTTAATTTATCTCATGAATATTGTCTTGGTATTGCTCATAGAGTGTGGCATCAAGGTTGTATGACATGATAGTGTTGACCATGTCCCAATAAATTTGAACACTTCATGCAGTAGTATAATCCTCATGGTTAGTATAATATACTTTCCATGCAATTAATTTTATGGTATAATTAACCTTAGGGTTTATGATTCCTTGAATATAGAGGGTGTGTTGTTTTGTAACCATTAATGTGAGTATTTTGATTGATTTGTACTTAAAAAATATTATTGACATACATATGGGTGTTATATCCCTACTTTAACAACATTGTAACTAGGGTAAATTTTAGGAGCCCATATAGAAATTAAATTAGATTTTTTTGGAAAATATCAAGTATGTGTTTCAAAATTCTATCAAAAGCTAATATATGGTGTTTAGGTGAGAAATCGAATGCAAATATGAATCATAATGGGGTGTAGAATCTAGACACTTCCTTCATCCTTTTCTTGCTATGAAAATTTTTCACTATGAGTATATGGGCAAATGTTTGTTTACATGTAATGGTGAATAAGATCATATTTAATTTAAATATAGTGGTGAAATATATTTATATATATTAAATTTATTTTAAAAAATTAGACGAGTTGACTTAGAAAACTAACTTACACCTAAATAATTTAGGTGAATCCATGTTGTTCACCACCCCATAAAAATAACCAAATTTAAATTTATAAAACTAAAATATTCATGAATTAATGAATAATATACACTAAAATTTAACCTACTTGTAACCACATGGATGACCACCAATGTAATGTGATATTGTTAATCCAAATATAGTTCATCTTCATGTGCCATGTATAGTAGTAATCTAGTGGTAATATCTATGAGTTCAAAGTGGGGGAATTGGATCCAGACATCTAATTACATCCATGGAATGATAATATACTCTAACATATATTCAAGTTATTGTATTTGTGGGTTCATATGCATCATCACCATCATTTCTAGATCCATAGCTTTTAGAGTTATGCCACGATCTCTAGATTAATGAATGCATCAATTTTGTGACCATATAAATAAATTAAGTGCAAACCATAATGAATCTAAAATTAAATTAAATAAACATGAGAATATTTCAAAAAAATTTAGAGAAAAATATAAATACTCCATACGAATATCTCACCTTACATAATAATGACTAGGTGAATAGGTACATATATAGGTTGAAGATAGGTGTAACCCAACCATACCACACATGTGGGACTAAATTTCCAGATATGTGAAATAAATAAATAAATATAACATCCTCATACGTGTGGGATAAACTTCCCCAATGTACATAAAAAACACACACCTAAGCAATATAAATAAAAGTGTAGGAAAACCCTACATACCAACACCCCACCTTAAACGTAGCTTAGATGGGTACAAGAAATGGGCCATATAAATAAGGATTAATGAGGTACCTAAGTACATATAAACTCTCATAAAATGGATAAAAGGATTAAACTCATATGAAAACTCTCCCTAAAAAGAGATAAAAAATAAGAGTGGACTAAGAAGCCCCACTAGAAGTTATAACTATCTATAGCCACCATGTATCCTATAGAATATGATGGATATGTGCCTCCATTAATAAGAGATAGAAGGTAATCATAGAATTTTTGATGTGAATGATGTATTGAATCTCTCTAAAATAAATAATGTTTCTTCCTTTCAGAAGAAAGAGACCTTGAGCTATCAAATAGTTAAATTCCTACTCAAGTGGAATGCAAGTATGAATAAGGATGTAAATCTATGAAAAATACTCAAATGTCCCCATGATGATTCTAAAATATGACAAAATATAATAATGAATCATAGGCTTAACTAGAGAATATGAAAATAAGGAAGCATAAAATGAAGGATAGAGAGTAGGAGGGTGTATAGGTACTTGTAATCACCTAAAAGTGGTATTTGGATGTTAAGAGTGTTGTTTGAGATAACCTATTCCTATCCTAGCCCTAGACCTATCTTATATATATTTATCATGATTTTATAGCCATTGTATAGACCACAAAACATATTCTAACAACTCAAACACAGTCCCAAAATAACATTCCCAAATCCCAACCCATTGTGCCCAATAGTCTTCCAGTTGGACACTAGCACCACATTAATGAAACTAGAGCCACATGGTGCTAGTGTCCCCAACTTGGTGCTATTGTCCCTTTACCTAACTCTCTAAAATATATATATTTTCAATCATGATCCCCTCTTAAGTTTTTCCTAAGTATATTTTATTATCCTCACAAGCTATGGATCACTTTAAATACAAGACTATTAGACCTCTATCCAGTAGATGGAAAGTTGATGCAAAAATCCTATTTAAATAAGAAACGAGTTGAGAAAAATTGAGTTAATTGATCCCTATTATACCCTACTTCTACATACTACCATATATAGCTACCCTAAGCCTAGATTTTAAATATTTCCAATCTCAAACATACTCAAGGCATTCAAGACCACTCTCATTATAGCATTCACTTGCACTTGCATGAAACACTAGGTGGGAGAACTACATCGGACTTGATCCTTCTTCAGAGTATTAGTATGTAGGAAATTCACTTCATATTTGGGTGTTGAGGATTTCTATCCTATCTTACTAACAAACACATATTTTTAATGCATGCCATACTTTCAAGGAGGATTTATGGTTGTCACACTAAATCATATATTCTAGGCATAACATAGAGTTCTAGATTTCATGTGCACAGGAATAGAACCTAAAAACACAGGCACAGGTGCTCCCATAAAATAGGATCAATCCTACAAAGAGGACACTAGCACCATTTTCAATACATTATAGTAACATGGCATTACTATCTAGGTGAGGCACTACTGTCTAGTGAAGAATCAAACCCAAGGAACCTGTTGATGACACTCAGACCTATTTGTAACCTAGTTTTTAGAAACCAAATATTCCATGATAGTCACTTTATAGGTAAGTCTCTATTTGCAAATATTATTTACTATTTTTATAAAGGCAAATCTATTAAAAATATATATAACAAATAAATGGTTAGTTATTGCATATTATTTGACTAATTTAGATAACTCAATCCTTTAATCTAACTTAGGATTTACATTAATAAAACCCAAAAAAGTTAAATCATTTGGTGAACCCAACTTACTTTAAATATTACCTAAAACCCTAGTTTGCACATTCAAACTTTTTATGTAATAAATTAGAGATACATACTTCTATTTTTTTTGGGCATAGCCTAGTTAATTAAATCAATTTAATAGTAGGGTTTTAATTTATTTAATGTAATTTTAAATTTTTACAAAACAACCCTAATTCACAATCCTAACCCTAGATAACCATAGGGTTTACATTTATAGAATTCAAATTTTAGATCCATATATCTTTGTATTTATATTTAATATAATCATGATATTAATGATATAAGAAATTAATCACTTTTTGTTGCAAAGTTTAATACTTTCATTTTCAAGGTTGTTCCCTTTAATTTAAAATGAACTTAGAAAAGACATAAACACGTGTATAAATTATGTTTTATATCAATTAAAATATATGTCATATCTCATGGCCTACTATCTTTATCCTATGTTTAATTCCATTAACAAGCAAACCCATACACACATAGAGTGTTTAACACATAAGCTAACAACTATGTTTCAAGTTTCAATGTCATATCTTATACACAAGAAAAAATTTCCTTTTCCTCCTCATCTCCATGAGGGTGATAGATACTTTCCCTCTAACTAGGTCCATGTTATCATTCCCCCATGAGATGAAGTAGCCTATACCAATGTCAATATTCCCCATACTCATCCTATTCACACCTCTTCCCTATAGGGTGTGTGCCTACATGTTCAATCATAAATAGATAGGGTTTGCACTTGTGAGACTCTATATGATCAAATTATCAATATAAGTAAGATGATTACAAGTTTACAAAATCAAAATCAACTATTACATGAAAATATTAAAACATTAGAAAATCAATTTATAAGACAAAGGCCTCCAAGGCATAATAGTGTAGATCATGTATATGCACCTTCACCTAGTCAATTAATGGAAAATAATGTTACATATCCAAATCATAAATCACAACAAAGTACATCTACAAATAGTGATTCAAAAAGCATTAAAAGTTTAAATAAGAGTTCATGTGAGATACTAAAGGAAATTATTAAATAAAATTTTATCAACCTACGTCTTCTATACTCAATGAGGATATCTAAATATTTTTGTGCATATCATAGAATGAATGGGCAGCATGTTGGTTCATGGTTAGCACTGAAAAGGAAAATACAATAGATAATAGATACAAATGACTCACATAGTAACACATAATCCACACAACATATAATAACACATCTACAAATTCAAAAAGGATCAAAATTAAAAATAGTACAAAAATGGTTACCGAAGCATAACTTAGAACAACAAAATGTTTTAAAAATATAATAAAATGAAGAAATATTACAATAATAATATATAAATCAAGTAAATATACCTCTCCAAAATGAGTCTCAATTTTCAATATGGTATAATTTTGGTCACAAATATCTACAATAGTTTGATTATCAAGGTCAAGGTTTAGGCAAATAGACCCAAGGTATTAGTACTCCTATTCTATCAATTGGTATTATTAGTCAACAAGGTTTGGGGTTTATTGAACATCCTAAGTAAAATCATTTATATACATAGTTTATGAAGGACAAACATCCATATACATAGGAAATGTTACAGAAAGATCTAGAACTTGAGTTACAAATTCAAAATCATGCTAGATAAACAAATATTCTCAAACAAGGATTTCTAGAAAAAGAGCCTCCATAACACCATATGTCTATAGTAATCATAGTTTCAAAGGAAAAAATCACACTCAATCTACCAATTCAGAATTGAGAAAGTTCAATTCCACATGACAAGGTAATTCCTTCTAGAACACTAGGTTATTATGATTCTGATGATGAATAATACTCAGATTCCTACTACAACAACATTCAACTACATCACAACACTCACATTGAATGAGAGATTACCATTCTTATTTTTGACACACTCCATAGTGATAATGAGTTTCCCAAGATTGATTAGTTAGTATGATTTCTCTCTTATTGTACATACTTCCTTATTTCTCACTCCTTATACATAGTTTATCTTCATTTTCTTATACATAGATTATACTCAGAAAAAAACCATGTCAAAACATAAAAACATTCAAATATTACTCAAAATACAAAATTTATAGACTATATGCATTGTTTTGATTACATTTCTTATACTTGCCAGATATTTCATATGCTACCTATCTTAGTTTAATAAATTTTATAATACACACACACACACACACACACACACACACACACACACACACACACACACACACACACACACACACACACACACACACACACATGCTTCACTTGTTCTTATTGAGTACTTGCAGATACAAGACTCTAGTCCATTATACTAATCTAGACTTGATATCATTTACCCACTAGGGACATATACACTGATATAGGTTTATTCATTTTCTACATTCACCCACTTAGGGGCATCTTATACATAGTTTCTACTACTAGGGTATATCCTTAAATTCTATATATTATAGTTTATGCATTGATAAATCTTGATATTTATCATTACTATTCATGCTCAAAAGTTTTTTTTGACTATAACTAGTTTAAACTCATCATATCTACATCTTCATATTTTTACATATTTTTACTACACAATTATATGTGTTTTCATTTCTAGTATTCCTAATTTATAATTGGTTGTGTTTCCTATGCTTCTTCCATTTTGAGGGCATTTGAATATGTCATTGTTATTTGGATCTATGCCACTTCTATGTATGTATTCTTTAGATATGTGGCCATGTCCATTGCATGTGCTTTCCTAATTATATATGTAGACATTTTAACATGTCCTTCTATGTGGCTCTAATCCAAATTGTTTGTTTCTTTCATATGTGGACATTTGAACATGTGCTTTTATGTTTTCTATTCTCAAATTTAGTGACATGTGCCCATGTCCCTTGTATTTTGTTCCCTTGGCTTACTTTTGAATGTTTCATGTGTTTTGTATGTAAGCTTTCTAGTATGTGTCTTCACCATAACACTTGTCTTTATTTTTTACACACACGAATTTTCAATTCCATAAGGGACTTCATGCATCCACACATACTACTTGGGTGTCGTGATGGACATCATACCCCATCCCCTTAGGTATCTACTTAGATTTGCTTCTATACACATTGATTACATCTATCTTGACACCCTTGTGCAATGCTAGATTAAAACATACATATTACATGACATACTTATGCTCAAATATGTTTACATTTTTATGTTATGTTTTCAAATTGTATTAGAAAATCACATAGTTATCATATATGCTCTGACTAACACATTTTACAAATATTTTATTTTGAGGATAGTTATTACACAAGTTCTAAAATGACCCTTAAAAGAAGAGGTATTTACAAGGGTTTTTTAAACCACCAAACTTCACCCTAGTATAATATTGTTTAAAAATTTCCAAATTTAGGGTAACATGGGATTATTCTAAGGCCATCGGTGACTTGTAGGTGGAATAAACCTCTAGGTTATGGGGCTAGCTCCTTTGATGCATCATCTTGGGTAAGTTTCTAGACCTAATAACTTGTTTTGGGGGAAAGGGAGGGATAAAAATTAAATAAACCTACTTTAATGGAGGTTATTCACTAATATAAACATACTCCACCTTCCTATCCTACACTATGAGCATGAAATCAAGTTGAATTGATCCACTAACTCACAATGGCCTTTAGGCATGAGTGTTTCAATATTGAGGTTAGATATAAAAAAGATTAAGAAGGGGTTATCAATAGGTTTTCTAAGAGACACTTGATGAATAATACTCCACACCTATCCAATTCAAGGCCATAAACACACTTCATATGAACGTCCATGATGATAAACCAACCTACAACTAGTTAAGGAACTAAGATAAATGAAAGGAGTCTGCTTGATACAACTAATCACTCATCAACCACCACCACTATTCACTATTTTAAAGCATATGAGAAATATATAAAAAACAAATATTCAATGGTCTAAGGTAGAAAAAAGTGTTCAATAGGGTAAGGTTTCACCATTCTCCACCAAGGATTCCCTTATAAGTCAAAAAAGAATTGTTATTATAGAGGAATTGAAAGAGAAGAGGATAAAATGAATTGGAAAAGATTCAAAGACACTTATAAATATTCATGAGGTAGGTAAAACAAGATAAGGTGAGTGGAATTAGTATTCATAACCCTCCCAACATGAATCACTTCATCTCATCATGGTATACAAGAGAGTTAGTGTAAGAATTGAACACCTCATTACACTTAATTATCCTCATGGTTCATTAACTCTCTTTGAAATTATCCTCTTATTTCCTAGAGATGACAAGTGGCCTTATTTATTATCACCTTCACCTTGATTTTATTTTCACCTTGATATTTAGTACCTTGCACAAGTTGGTGAAGAGAATCTCTACCTTGCTCATCAACACTCACCATGATGTGAAACTTCCCTTTGAGGCTTATATATTTTCTTAACACCTAAAAATGATCATGACAAGGGTGTATTATGGTTACTAAGGTAATCATGATCCCTTTTCATTTATATTCACATGTGACACCTACTTCTCACTCTCTTAAGCCTGATATAAATTCCTCTACATTGGCCACATAGACCTACTAGGAAACTAGGCCTAATTATTTGATTTTAGCTCTCTTGAGTGATCATAAGACCTATGTAAGAGCTAATTTAAGATATTTTATACATGTTTAACACCTGATAAATTTATGATAATAAGAAATTAGGATTGGCTCATTCATATCATTCTTGACCTCTCAAGGTGAACTTATTTCTCCATCACAAGCACATCTAAAACTATCTTCTTCATGTAGACCTATAAGAGAAATCTTATTAGAAAGTGGAGTTTGAGGTATAATAATATTTATGGATATCCATACCAACCTCTCTAATGGTATTCATCATCTCAACATGCTCATAACCCTATTTTGATCCTAAAACCTTATAAAAGTATAGTTTTTTATGAATCTATACAAGTGACTATACCTAAAAACTCCATGGTGAGGGTCCCCATGTGAGTGAATAATGTAATCCAAGTGTTTTATATATCAATGAAATCAATTTTGATCCTTTATTAATCCAAAAACCTCTATTATGTTCCTCTATGAGTTTTATGTAGGGTTTGAGTGGCATGGCTCTTTAGTAATCATTCATAGCCCTAAGGGATTCAATACCTAAACTAACACCCAAAATCTTGAGTAGATATCCTTCCTAAACTTTCCCCATGATCTAGGAGTGCCACGCTATTCCTCAAGGATGTTCACACATGGAAACATTTCTTCTTGGGCTAGGAGGCCTCTAATCTATGAGGTAAAGAGAGGAAAACTTGAATGAAAAGGATTAAAAAATGTGTGTTTTGGGTTAAAAACACCCTAGGATTTCTGTGACATGCTTCCAAACCTATTTTTATTCTTTTTATTCTTTTTCCACTTCTATAAGTTTTTGCAAACCCCTCACACTTATGCCTAGGTTTTGTTTACTTTATAGCATAACTGACCCCATAGGACTGTAAGTGCATTTTATTTCCTCTTAAATATCCCAAACCTCATGGATCCATATTGGAACATTTTAAATCACATCCCTAATATTCCAATACTCAAAAAATATCAAACATTCAATTTCTCTTCAACTTTCATGCATAGGCCTGTGACTTCCTATTTAAGAATATTGGGCCTAATTAGCATGTCAAGATTCATATTGCCTTCAAGGACAAAATTGTTTAATGGAAAATAATGTGAAACTTTTGAATTCAAATTACTATACCTTTTTCTCACTCATCCACCTCACATCCATGCATATCCCAAAACACTCCATTATTCAAGCCCCTTCCTGTAGGCACATTCAAATCTACCTAAGTGAATTATGAAAACATCCTCCTTTCTTGGTTGGCACTTTTAAGTTTCATTAAGTGATTTATAACACATAAGGTATTTTCACCTACAAAAACCAAACCTATAAGTCATTTGTAACTCAACTTCCTTGTTCTCTATGACTGAGCTATAGGAATTTATTTTTGTTCTTTTAGGTCCATTAACTAACCATGAAAATTGATAATTATATACCAACATTATAGAAAATAAATTTTAATTATGGAGTTTTTAAATCTTCCCAAATCATTTTTGATGTCTTTAGGTCTCTGAGACACTTCTACTTCACCATGAGAGAGCATTTCTTCATCATTTTGCCCACTACCTAGTTGTGTATGATATTTTAGGCCTATTAGCCTAACTAGACTCATTTATATTTTAATTTAATCCAGTGGATATATATGTCTCACACACTCCATACCTGACCTCTTGTCTTCAAACTAAGTAAGCCCTTATATTTCTAGTTTATAGGCCCACTGAGCCACTAGGCAATCCTGTAAGTGTCTAGGAACACTATCTATAGGGTCACAATGAGTTTATTTGGTCATATATTATTAAAATTAATCCTTATTTATATTTATACTTAGATGATTTTAAATATTTTTTATACCCATTTAAGCCCCGAACGTACTATTATGCATGATATTCTCTATTCAAGCTTGAGAATAACTTGGGATACCTATAGTTGATTATTTAGGGTTTTAACTATAGGTAAGAATGTGAGTTATCACTTCATTGATATCTTAGTTCTCTCTTTGGATGATAAAAACATTATATACTCATCATTCTCTCTTTACACCTTTTTATCTTCTTAACTCATCACATAATTGGTGTTTCTCCAATTCTTCAAGCCACGACCCTGTGTACTCATTTGATGATCTTAACTAAGCTCTTATTTTGGGGTGGTATCATAATTTATTGGATATAATTATAAATTTTAAATAATTATTCATGATCCCTATGAATCATATATGCTTCAACACCCTATCCCAATAGTCATAAGCTTTGACTTCTCAATATGCCTAGAGATGACAAGTAGGTGATCAAATGAGAGCATGTCTCTCTAAGACTAAGAATAGTTTATTAATGTGAGAAAGTGATCAATATGTAAAAAATAATATATATAATGACCATGAAAATGATATAATTACATGTATTATTACATCTATATGTTTTTTTATAGTGAAAACACCTATGTTCAACTCTTGTAATGGAGATCACCCTGTATGAAAGCCATACTAAAAATAGGAAGTTGAGGGAGTTGAGTGATAATTTTATAGTAAATTACACCATAAATTATTTTATAAAACTTTAATTTATCGCTAATAATCCATCATTATAATCAAAAAATTGTTCTTGATAAATTTCATGCATTGAAGACTCTAAAATGCGAAGAAACTATTATTTGGAACCTGCAAGTGTAACCATACGAAGGTTTTCTTACTCCCATGAGATCAAAAGTGTTAAATAAGGGTGTATAAAAAATTATATGGACTTTGAGAACCTATAAAATACATATACAAACATTTATCTCATCAACCAAGCTGATAAATGCATTCAAACTGTTACAAAGCTAACCCTATGTAGATGTAGGAGACTAGTTTGACTACCTAGGTTCTTAACCATTATTCATGAAGAATTGGTAATAAATATGAAAAAATAATTCCAATAATGGAAAGGTAATGAGACCACCTTTATTTGACCAAAGTATTAGATCACCATTTTCTCTCTCTTGTATGGACTAAGCATAAACTTGATTGGTTGCCTAAGGTTGCCAAGAAGAGATTTAGAGATAAGGGGTCAATTTTTTATATGTTTGACTTTGAAACTCATTTATTTTATTTAATAATTCTTAAATGAGTTTTCATTTAGATATCTAACCTCCTTTGATCCTGTCATGTCCGTACAATCCTAAAAACACCTACAAAATCCCCCTTTTCTATATTTTTTCATGATTAAGATCTTGAAAAGATATTGGTGGGAAATAAAAGGGAAATTAGGAGTAAAATAATGCTTTAAAACTATGTGGTATGAGTTTATGTAAGTTTAGTGGTCATTTTTCAAGTGGGTGGGGCGTTTTATGGTAAATAAATGACATTTAACGCTTAAAGAGACCTCTTTTTGCACATAAGACTACTTTGTCATGACTTGGAATGGTTATGAGACCCTTTAAGACTCATAATTCAATGTGAAACCAAAACATATATTCTTTAAAAGTTTATAATATGTAGGTTGGATCATATGACATGTTTGAAAGGGCATTTTATGACTTGGAGGGCTAATTAGAGATCAAAATAATCTTGACTAAGTAGACCATTGAAGACAACCTTGGATACATCATTAATCACTATGTCAAGAATTAAACATGATTTATACACCTTAACCATCTTGTTGACAAGGCCTCTCCCACAAGGAGTAGCTAAAGAAGTAAAAATGCAATGAGAATAAGAAACCTTAATCCCTCTAAATACCTTAATTTTTTTACTAAAGTACCTTAACTTTGTCAAACAAGGTTTAGACCATTCTTTAGGCTTAAAAAGGTGTTTGACACCCTTCCATTCACCCTAGTACAACTCATGACAACTTAACACATCATCCTATGACTCATAAGGTAATGTACATGAGGATCTCTTCAGCAATGCCTAACACATACTCATGAAACCTCAAACAATGCTAAAAGGCTTTAAAAAGACCATTTGAAGATAATGACAATATTTAGGAAGCCTCATGAAAGTTTGGACGGGCCCATGAGAAATTTTTAGACTATAGGTGTTAAAATTTGGCCTTGAAGGCCAAATTATCAATAGGTTTGTCACATAAATGAGGCTCCCACATTGTTATTCACATATCATTTTCAACACATAGGATTAATTTCAAAAATTAGACACAGGGAAAAATAAGGACTAAAAAAGTAGTTCAGTCACCCAAATTTCAAATTAGATAGACATTAACACCTAGATTTGGACACTAGCACCATAAGACACTACTGTCTACTATAGGTCACTACTATCTAGTAGCCTTAGCTTTAGGGTAGTCTAGATTAGCCAGAATAGTACACCAAGTACATTATAAATTTGCATAGATATAATCATAGGTTTGATAATTATGTTCATATTTTGCTTAGATAAACTCATTTTATTTTAGATTCATACTAGTTGATTAGATTAGGGTCATCATGCATGACATGATCATTCCCATATTCACTTTAGATACATAGATATAATTATTACATACTTAGTCCAAAATCATTATACTTAGATATCAAATTGGGGGCATGTGCACAACACATAGTTTCTATATGCTTAGTTACACACATATTGATCAGGTGGAATGGAAGAATTTGTGTCATTATCTATACTATATACACTTGCTATCATATTCTAATTTTTCACCATTTTCATGACTTACTCCATCTATAATGGTTGGAATTCTTGAGTGGCCTAGAGCCACCTAATGTACTAGAGTGGTCATGGAGATGACATACATAGCTAGATATACCCAATTAGATACTTTCAACACTTTGTATAGTTTAGTTTCAGATGCATCTACTTCACATGAGTGGGTGATGATGGAGTCATAGCTTACTTTAGTTCTTTATCCATGCACATGAGAGGGTTTTTCACACTTACAATCTTATTCAAGATATTCATAGGTCATGATCCACCAAGCAAGGGTGGGAAATGATGGAGTTAAAATTGGTTTTAGTTCTTGAGCCAACCACATATGAAGATTGAGCAAGCTATCAACTCAGTCCAAGATATTCTATGATTTGATCACTATGTACACTCACACACATAGGTTTTCACCAAGTTTATACATTAGTTCATGTACCCAATAAGGTTTCATTGATTTAGATCATGCTTCACCTATGCAAACCCAAATTCACATACTCAAACTATGTTACATGGGCTTCACTTCATAGGTAATTCCATGTATGCTTATTTTTCCTTTATATTAGCCATTTCATTTTATTTTATTTATAAAATAAAGTGTGGGGGAAATGTAATCACCTAAAAGTGGTATTTGGATGCTAAGAGTGTTTCTTGAGATAACCTATTCCTAACCTAGGCTTAGACCTATTTTAGAGCCTGTATCACACTTTTATAGCCATTGTGCAAACCACATACATCTTTTGTTAGCTCAAACACAATCTCATAACAACATTCCATGATCCCAACCCATTGTGCCTAATAGTCTACTAGTTGGACACTAGTGCCACATTAAAGACACTAGAGCCACATTAAAGACACTAGAGCCACATAGCACTAGTGTCCCCAACTTGGTGTTAGTGTCCCTTGACCTAACTCTACCAAATGGATATTATTTTAAACTTGTGCCCATCGTAAGGTTAGCCTAAGTACATTTTATTATTCACACAAGCCATGAGTCACTATAAATATAATACTATTAGACCTCTATCACTAGATCAAAAATTTATGAAAAAATCCTATTCAAATAAGAAATAAGTTGAGAAAAATCAAGGCAATTGATCCCCATTCTTCCCGACTTCTATATACTACCATTTATAGCTACCCTAAGCCCAAATTTAAAATATTTCCAATATCAAGCATAAACAAGGTAAGCAAGACCACTCTCATTTTAGTGTTCATTTGCACTTACACCTAGCACTAGGTGGGATATCTACATTAGGATTGATCCCTCCTTAGACTATTGGTATGTAGGCAAATCTCTTCACATCATGGTGTTGAGGATGTCTAACTTATCTTACTAGTAAACACACATTTTCAGCTCATGCCATACTTTTAAGGAGGATTATGGTTTACACATTAAATTAGATATTCCAAACACAATATAGATATCTAGATTTCATGCATGTAGGAATATAACCTAGAAACACAAGTGAAAGTACTCCCAAAAAATAGAAACAATCCTATAAAGAGGACAATAACACCATTGTTATTATACTAGAGCATCATGATGCTATTGTCTAGGTGGGGTGATATTGTCTAGGTGGGGTGCTACTGTCCAGTGAAGAATCAGACCTAAGGAACCTATTAATGACACTTAGACCTATCCATAACCCAATTTTTAGAACCCATAACTTCCATAATAGTCACTTTACAGATAAGTTTTTATTTGTATATATTATTTACTATTTTTAAAAAGGCAAAGCTATTCAAAATCTATAACAAATTAGTGGTTATTTATTGCATATTATTTCACTAATCTATACAACTCATCCCTTTAATCTAACTTAGGATTTGCATATCCAAAACCTTAAAAGGTTAAATCATTACCCTCATTACATCTAAGGAAGAAGATACAACTTCAAAAGAGTTGTCATTTAGAACACATATATAATATTTTTAAGAAAGAATCAATGGAAGCTCTTAAATTTAATAACTCATAACTTTGTAATAGAAATAGGGAAAGTGGAATCTTAGTAAATTTCATCTGACTACACTGCACATCCCAAAAAATTTCTTGCTATGAATAATCACTAGAAACTCTCGATGAATAAAAAATGAACTTGGAATTAGGAAAAGGTATAAGTGTGTCCACAATATGAACATTAGTGGAAGAATCAGTCAATACTATAATGCAAGAGTCATCAAACATAGATGGGGTATCTAAAGTAGGAGAGGGATCAATATCATCTACATGTGAATGGTCCTCTAATAAGACATTACTCTTAGATGAGGAATCAATGTCTCCATATATATTGAATGAAGGTTTAAGTAGTGAAAGGGTACTCATTGCACCTAATATGCATGATATCCTTATAACTAGTGAGACCTATTAGTTTGTATACCATGTTATTATTATTAAACCATGCATGTTTCTATTCATAGTCATGTAGCTTAAGAATGAGTCCAAGGAGATAAGGTAGTCAATCATGATATAGGAAATGATTCATTATTATCTTCTTCTAGAATAAATAGTTTTATGAATTCATCTTCACAACATTAAATTGAACAAAAATAAAAAAATCCATAAAGATACCCCCCCAGATGTGATTTCTTATTAGACACATAGAATATGTCACTTTATATTTTAGTGTGTTTACAATAAAAATTAGACCAATGGATCAGGCATAGAAAAATATGCACTTTTACAAAAAAACACTCAAATTCAAGTAGACAATTAAAATTTATTATAAAATATATATTCCCATCATTAATGGGTAATTTTAATGATTTTTTACAAAATTTAAATTCTCTTAAGGAAAAATGAGTATACATAGCCTTGCAACTAGTTGTTAGAACTAGAATTAAAAACTATACCTTCTCAATAAATCTAAAGTCAAATGGATGCCTTTATACACATATACATGTAGTTGAATGAAAAATCTTATAATGAAGTTTTTTAATAATAAAAAATCAAAGCTATTTTATAAATATTAAAACATATTTGATTTTTTAATTATTTTAGGGCATATTTTAGGTTTTCAACTTAGTAAAGGAGAGGAAATAGATGTATGATGCCACCATGGATAGCAAAAGCATGTAACATTAATTAATAAAGGCTCAGGTCATCACCACAAGGGAGGACACATGTCTACAAATTAAGGTTTGATTAGTATGAGTTAAAACTTAGATCAAGATAAAGATGAATAAAAAATGAAATCTCTAAGAAAACCATAAATTCAAAGCACCATGCAAAGGAAATAAGATGCCCTACTAACAAAGACATTGAAATACATGGAACTAATCTTTATAGAGGCTTAGATCTAAATTAGAATCCATGAGTATCCTTATAAAAGGTGTCAATTGAGTCATGTAGGTTGTGGAATGGATCCTTATTGGTGCCTGGTTTGCAAACTTTGCTTGGTTGATGTTAAGATCCTCACTAGTTATAAACTGTGATGAGACCAAATAATGAAAATAAGTTTATAATGGTGGATGACTAAAAACTTTAGTAGTGAACAAGCATAATAAGGAAAGTGTCATGAATGGAAAAGATAAGTAGAGATGGAGGACATGGGTGGTTTTGAGAGGCCATAAACTAGATGGATTTCCATTTTATAGATTCAAATCTAATTTTGACTATTAAAACCACATTCCAACATTATCTTTATTGATTTACTTGATTATGGGCCAAGCTTGAAGCTCATAGATGAATTATTTGAATAACAGAGTGGCCAAGGAGGATAACAAACTATTTATAAAATATAAGTGCATCCCAAGTAACTTACACCTAATTATTATCTTGAAGAAAACATATAAACAAAATAAATTCTATTTAGAACTAGACAAGAAGCAAGTAAATACTGATGCAAATGAGAAAATAAGAGATCAAATGAATATATAGATTGAAAAAAAATCCTACCAATTTATAATAACAAAAATTAATAATATACTTAATATTTTAGAATGAAACTAATAAACATAATAAACCAAATAATTATGAAAACTAGATTGGTGCTCTGATACCATATTAGATTTGTGCTAGGATCTCTAGATCAATGAATGCAATGATTAAGTGATCACATAAATTAGGTAAGTACATGTGATAATAAATATAAAATTAAATTAAATCAACATGAGAATATTACAAAAGGGGTGAGAGAAAAATATAAATACTCCATATGAATAGCTCACCTTATATACAAATGACTAGGTGAATAGGTAGATATATAGGTGGAAGATAGGTGTAACCCAACCATACCATGAATGTGTGACTAACTTCCCCAAAATACATATAATAAAGGCATCAATACAACATCCTCATACCACATGGATAAATGTACACAAAAAAGTACACACTTAAGCAAGATAAACAAAAGTGTAGGAAAACACTACACACCAACGATAGCCCAATGATCAATTTTTACAAAATTTGAATGGATACATTTAACCGTATCTTTATAGTGGGAGACTAAGGTAGGAGTTCTTGAAAATGATATATGAGGATTTATGAGATTGGACTATGTAGAGTGTCTCTTATATTTTGGTCATTTAATCTATTTTATGCTAATAATGTGTGGCAACTCCATCTCATAGTCAGTGTATCTCAAAATTATATATAGGGTATATGCTCTTTCATGGGAAATTAGGAACTTTCATTATCACAAAGCTTTGTGGTTAATTTTTTGATTAAATCTTTTGATTTATAGCTTTGTTAATCTCACCATTAATTGTAATGGTTAAAACAACTCATCTTATCTTCATTTATTATTTTTACTCATTTTAACCTATTTTTATCTCTTTTTTTCTTAAATATCATAATTTTTTTCTTCATTTATTTTCAACTTTGTTTGTTGCATCATCATCTTATTCTATTACCTACTTTCATATTTCCTGCCAACCACCTATTTGTGTTCAATTTAGTTTTCATGACTTTTTTAAAATATCGATACAATGGTTTTATATGTCCCTTGCCCATATATCAAATCTTAAGAAAAATACATAGGAAAAATGAATCTAAAACCATAGACCAAACAATCCCAAGCCAAGACAATTCACCTAAAAACTTCACTGAGGAGGTAAAGCCAAAATACACTAAACAAAATTGGGATATTATAGAGATAAAATACATAGGATTAACCCAAGGACTATACATTCACATGGATAAACCCAAAAAAAATTAAAAATAGTCAGGTCTTAAAGGTGGATTTAGATTAAACCTATATTAAATAACTACCTAGCCAGCTTCCACATCAACCTTCTTAGACTAAAAGGCAAAATCCTTAGCCAAATCCATATCTAATATGACCACATTTGACCCACCTTGGAACACTACTAGGTTATAATATGAAGTCCCATCATCACTTTTTCAATATTTATTTCACACAATATTTACATCAACTAACCCACCTTATCTAGCCACATCCACACTCTCCTACATAATGTAAGAGGAGGCCCAGAGATGGGATTAAGGGACATCCTTAACCCCACTAGGTGTGAACATATCTACCCTGATTGCTAGCCTAAGCAAAAAGTTAGTTTCCACCATTATGAAGGGAGAATTACTTATATGAATGAGTTCTTCCAAGTATGTAATAATCATATTGGACTACACCAAAGTGGAATCATAAAATAGTTAGCCCACCATCACTGGATTATCATTCCAAGACACTAGAACATATTCCAATGAGTTGTATCGAGTAACAAACCTAACTTGTAGATCCTAAAAATAGACAAAATAACCAATCTAACTTAATCATGAATAAAGAATTGGAAAAATATGTGACTCCTCAAATTGAATCCATTCATCACCTCCTTAATGCCCCTCCTCTAAACTAGTTTGAAGAAAAAAAATTACCAAATCCTACACTTGCTACTTGTCTTGAATAAGTAATATTAGATTACTATCAAAGGTTAAAACTAAAATAGATTTTGCTTTGATTTTGTAAAATTACAAGAAAATTGACTCACTCCAAATCAATTGAATGGATTCCAAGATTCAAAGAGTTGGAGCCGAAAAACATGTAGTAACTGAGAATCCAAAAAATATCCTTAGAAGGCCAACTACCTCTTTTTGGTTTGGATGCAAAGGAGAGACTTAGCTACTATTATAATCCATGAAGTATCCATGATGTGTATAATAAAACACCAAATGAAAAAAGGAGGAAAATAAATATGAAATGATAAGGAGGCCAAGGGAATAAATATAAATGTGCCACACAAAAGTAATCATAATAGAATGGGTTCCCATGCTTCCACTAAGAAATCAACCTCCTAAGAGCCCAAGGCAAGATGATGAATCATAAATGACATTGAATTCATGTTTATGATTGAATGATAATTTCTCCAATGAAGCTAAGAAATGTGCTTAGGAAAGATTGAAGGTATCAAAGGCTAAAGTGAACTAAGGGGGAGGAGGAGATAAAATGCCAAGTATGGGCCACATTTTCTACTACTAATTCCTCTAATTGTTTGATTCCTTGATTAAACAACAATATGTTATCATGCTTTGATTCCTCATAAATTTTTTGAGATTTCCAATTAGAGAAGGATTAAAAACAATGATAAAACCCCTTGAGGATGTTCTCGATATCCCAAGCCTTAGCAAATTTCTTATGGATGGAATGAATCATGATCATTGGGTCAACTTCATTGATCAACCTATCTAGTCAATAATGAGTAGCCATTTCAACTCCCAAGATCATGTATTAAGCCTAGACTTCTTTGTGTACACCATCCACCAATTTGAGAGAAGATACACATATGAGGGAACCACAATAATATTTTATTATCAACCCTAAATCCAAGGCCCTAGGGTTACCATGAGAGGCCCCATCAAAGTTCAATTTAAACCATCCTAGGGGAGGGGGATCTAATCCACATTATCTCTCCTATTTTATCTTTATTTCACAAATAATGTCCCATTAATAGGGAAAACATGTAATATGATATGATTTTCACACATATTGATATCCCAATGGGAAATATTACCTTTATGTCTACAAGCATAGATAGAGACAACTTCTCACATTGAAACTTATGCCTTTTTAAGGATTGTATTCAATGAGCACTATTTATTCATGAAGATTATTTTATTACATTCCTTCTAGATAGAATTAATTAGGACGGTATGGCTTGCCTTCCATAATATGGAGAATGTGTCTTTGGGTGACCCCAGAGGCCAATAATAACATGCCTAAAGGAGAGAACTGGGTCTTTCAAAGCTAACCAAGCATCCCACATAACTAATCACAATAAAGTTTGGTAAAAAGGAAAGAAAAATAATATTATTAACATTTTATTTAGAATTATTACAAAGGAAACACCAATATGGTTCTATAAACCCAATCTTACAAAGGTATTCCTATGTGAGCACTCTATTTTGAATAGTGAGCCAAGTAAAGGCTCCCACTTTGGGGAGGCCTATCTTGTTCCATTAGAGGAAATTAACCCATCCTATTTATGGATCCATATCCATAGACATTTGATAACCCAAGTTAATGGATTAATAACCAAATTTGTTCCCTATCCAATGTAGGGATTCATTATTGTAATTGATAAATAATTTACTTCTATCCAAGATAGAGTCCAAGTGCACATTTTTATCAGTTGGAGTAGGTAGCTTAGACATCTTCCATAATGAAATTAATACACCCTGAATAGAATATTATTCTAAGTAATCAATCACTTTCAATGCCCATGAGGTTGAAATAAATAGATAGACATTTTCAAGGAGCATATCATCACTTAGGGAAGCATGGCCATTCCAAGAATCAACTTATAAATCTACCTTCCTCATAGAATTGACCATTTAGGAAAATTGGTCCTTGATAAAATACCTACTAGTCAAAATAAATTTATAAAAATGTGAGCCTTTGGGAGGATCAAACACCCAAAAAATATTCAAAGAATTAACATCACCAAAACGATTGATTCCAAGGATACAACTCCAAAGAGATCCAATATTATATATCATACCCCACTTGAGTTTCACTCAAAGAGATAAGTTCTTTAAACTCAGTTTTCACACTCTAGCTCTACCTACCTTGTTAAATAAACACACTAAATCCCATTTGACTAAAGGGACTTTCCATTTGTCTTCTTACCCTTGCCATAATAAGTATTTAATTATCTTATTTAGATGATTAATAATTTTATGGGAGGTTGAAGGACATAAAGAATAAAAATAGGCATCACAATGACCACCAATTTGATAAGATTGAGTTTACCTATGAGAAAAAACCATTTCCATTTCCAAGAAGAGAGTTTGGATTTTCAGGAGGAGACCAAACCATCCCAAAGATAACCTTTACCAAATCCAAAAAACAGGTGGATTCCCATGTAGTTACTTGGAAGTTGACCCTATTTAAAACCAAGGAGAAAGGAGATAACCTACTAGCTATGCAAATTATAGTTGAGAAAAAAAGATTTCATACTTCTTATTATTCATGATCTAACCCAAAGACACTTCATATTTGATAAAGATCATTTTAAAAGTGCTAGACACTTACACCAAACCCTAAGTAAAGAGGAAGGTATCATCCATAAAGACTCTTGAATCCATCCACATATTTAATTCCCCTTACTTTACCAACCGATTTAGATCCTTGAATAACATGGCCCAAATATTTAGCTAATAAGATAAATAAATAGGGAGAGAGAATCACTTTTCTGAATCCCCCAAGTGGATTCAAAGGAGCCCATAGGACTACCATTAACTAAGATGGAAAAAATGATTTTTGGAAATGCAGTTGAAGACCCAATCATACCAATATTACATAACCCAAATTTATTGAGGACCTTAATAAAAAACCTCCAATTGACTCAATCATATGATTTACTAATGTTTAGTTTGGTTAGCATTCTATAATTTCAACTGGTGGAAAGAAAATGCAAGATTTCATGTGCCACAATGATACCTTCCTAGATATTTATACCTAGAAAACATCATCCTTATTCTTTAGAAATCAGTGTGTTAGTGCCCAAAATTATACTGAAGCAATTGGGCCTTGTAAAATGTAAATGTTGAAATCCTCAGCCTAAGTCCTATTTTTTAATGTTTAGTATAGGTCAAGTTCATGTTAAATTGACTAAGTCCTAATTTGGTCTTTGCTTGGAATGTGTGTCTTTACATTAGACTTTTTCAAGCTTTTTACGTGAACACTTTGGCTGATGGAAATAGGTCTTTGATATTTTTTGTCTCGAACAAAAAGTTTGAAGACTTATTTTCATTAGACATTTTATCTACCACAAAAAGTTTGAAATAATTATATTATGTCAGGAAAGGGTTAAGTCCTTATTTATTTTGAACTTTCTATCCATGGTAAAAATTCCAATAAAGGTCATTCCTTCAGCAAAAGTGCAAAGGTCTAATTCAGTCAGGAAAAGTGTAAGGTCTAGAGTTGTTTCAAATTTTTTGTCCATGGAAAAAATTCCAAAGGGAACTTTCCCTTTGGGTATTTTTCCTACACAAAAAGATTGATTAAAGTCTAATTCCTTCAAAAAAATACCAAGTTCAATTTCTATGGGGAAATTGTTTTAGACAAAATGTCCACAACAATTGTCCTAATGAAGACAAAATGCTAAAGACTAAATTTTTGTAGGAAAATTACAAAGGTCAATTTCTTTGGGGAAATAATTTTGGAAAAAAATTTCAAAAAAATTCTCCTAATGAATAGAGGGCCTAGGAGAAAAAATGCAAAAGACAAAAATCCTACAACAATTATTGTGGGATAATTGTGTCGAAGACAGACAAGCCAAAGATGAAAGTCCCAAAAGACAACCAAAGTCCTAAAGAAATTTTCCTAAATTGTAGGTAAGACAGTCTTATAGACATCTTTTGATAGGGGAATGAATGTAAATTTTATGGCATGATAAGTAGTATTTGCAATTCAAATGCTCCAGGATGGTTGTATGAGTGTCAAATTTAGGTATTATGGAGTAGCCATTTGATTTTAAAAGGAGGCAAATCTAACATCACACATTTTCTCAAGTAGAGATGATCTGATGGTACATGATCAAAGATAAATAAATCAAAGGGACCCAAGACTAACACAAGCATGACAAGTTTCAAGCTCATAGAGTGTGCTCAAAATTTTGATCATGTTCTAAAAAACCAATGTTGTGAGTAGACATTTGATAGTTCAATAGGGAAAAAGATATAGCAATGTGCTACCATGTAGCACGATGGCACTCAAAGTAGTAGAGACTATTTTCAAGGAATAAATCAAACCCAATCTCATGTATTAAAATCTAATGATGCACATTTTATCAGATGGAAAGATCTAATGATATAAGTGCGTAGTTGAAAATTCAATACATGGTCATGAGCTAAATATTAAGCATGTTCCCAGAGATCATTGGTATGCATTCAAGTGTACACAATCCAATCTATGGTGTGTATTAAGTCATGATATTTCAATAAAACCTAGAATGAATGTGAGACCACCACATGGTAGAAGCACACTATCCTAGGCATAATTGATAACACAAGATGCAAAAATCTTGTGGGGTTGCCAAGTGGTATGACCTTGGGGCCAAAGATAGATAACATCTAATGGTACTTGGTCTTTTAGGTCAAGATCAATGATCTATGTTGATCCATGCACATAGATCTAATAGTTTAAACTAAGATATACTTTTCAAAGGGTCCAAGTTGAATGTAGTAGTGACATGTGTCACAACTGTAATGAGTTAGACATAGATCTATGGTCTATATTTGCTCAGATGAGCAAATATGATGGTAAAAGATGATTGTGAACATTTTAATGAAGTTCAAATACATATGAAGATAAGTAATGTTAAGTTCAACATAAATCAAAGATATTAGTGAACTAAGTGATATGAAGATTCCACATAGGCATACATGACACATTTAAGGACCCTATATAATACAGTTAGAGAAGGCTTCCACCACTAATAATAACTTGACAATTTTTAAATGGAAAATTTGTGAGAGGGACCAAGATTTACCCAAGTAAATAAAAATTTGAAACTAATGCATTTTTTCATTAAAAAATATGAAGGAAGCCCTAAAAGGGCAAGATATGCAAAAGCAAAAATGCAAAATATGAAAAACAAGTTGGAGCCAAAAGGTGAAAAGTTGAAAATGACCTAAGTCTTATGTATTATTTCATTTTTGTGCTCATCCAAGTTCCTCTATTGGAGAGAAATTTAAGGTATGAAATCCAAGGTGGGCCACTCCAAAGAATATCTCTCAAGAAGCCATGGATCCAAAAGATTCCCATGCCATTATTACAAGAGCAAGTTATTTCATGGCATACATAAAGAGAAGGGGAGCTATTTAGGAGGTTCCAAATATGCAAACAAGTGGCCTAAGGCATCTTAAAATAGTTACAAATCATGATAAAAATTTTTTTTAGACCCTCAAATGATTTTTCTTCCTCCAACTCATGGTCAAAAGCATCATCAGGTAGTTTCATATGGTGATAAATGATTTGTTTAGCCTCCATCACAAATTTCCACCTTCCATTTCATTTTCACCATCATTTCCAATAAAAAATTCAAATAGTTTGTTGTAAAATCCTTATCATTCCTTGTAGAGGTAGTTAGAGCCATGCTTTTATTGCAAATGGATGAAGGTTTTAGGTGTGGCTGGGAATATATTCTAGCTGGAAGCATCTTGGTAGATTTGAGGGTTGATTTGTAATTTTAAAAGTTATGACCCATAGTTTTAGATTTTAAAATGTATAAATCAAGGGACTCTCCTCTATTCAATGGGTTAGTTGGCCATTGTGTTGGTTATTTTGGGTCATTATCTTAGCTGTCCATTTTTTCTAAGTCTAGGTTCTGTACAATTTTTTCAGGATCAATTGTTGTGTGTATATTTTGTCTTCCTTGTTAAGGTGGTTATAGTTGTACATCCATTAGTAAGCTTTCAAATCATGTTTATGTCTCCCTTTTCAAAAGAAAAATCTCACCATTCTTGTACCCATGGAAACATTTTGAAGTATTGATGTGTGTAATATTTATTTTCAAGTTAATGAAAATGATTGTGGCTCTTTGTTATTTCTTGTTAATGAAGTACAATGAACTATTTTTCAAATATTACTGACTAGATATCTTGTTATATGCCTATTTTTGGTTGTCATTTTGGGTTTTGATATGGATTATAAGTCCCTTTATACATTATTTTATAATTTATTGCTAAATAACTTGTTAGGGCACCCTAGGTTTATGGATTAAATAGGGAAAGGAATTTGAAAGATTAGTTTCAATGTATGTTCTAGTCTCTTAGGGATCATATCATATTTACCATTATCTTGAATTTGAAGTTTTTTTTACATCTTTGCTAAGGAATATTGTCATGAAATACTACAAGACACCCTACTATTTAGAAGCCACTAGTATTCTACCCTCCATCTTATAATTATCTAATTGTTCTACCCTATCCTACCCTATAAATAATACACCCTATTGTATATCATAAATGATATTTTCCTTGAAAATGCATGAGATCTTGAAAATTTGAAATGTGTTAGTAGTTTGTGTTGTAAATATTAGCATTGCAGTCTTTTTTTTTAACTCCTATAGTTGAAAATTCTTTAGAATGAAGGTTGTAGTCAATATTTCATCTATCTTTAGTAGCTCATATATGACTTAGAGAATTTATGCACTTTATGTTTGAACCCTTTATAGGTGAAGTGTGAAAACTTGGCTATGCCTAGTCATATTTATTGCTTGTGCCAAAAATACCCATGGAAGTTTAATTGTATAATCTTTCCATGTGAGTAAGCTACCCTATAGGTCCTCTCACCTTGATTTAGGTAGATCCAGAAGTAGCAGGGAGATGAACATACCCTTTTTAGGTGTATCTCAATCATTTTATACATTTGTTCCATTCTTGATGCCAAACCCTTCCCTAACTACAATGAGATACTAGTGGGGTTTTCATTATTTCTTGCCAATTTATCTCAAGTATGCAAGGCTAAGTGTATGAAGTATACAAATGGAAACCAACACTCTTTTTGACACCATTTCAAAGGATTAAATAGAACATCATGGTCACTTATGTTGCTAAGGACTCTTGTAAAGAGATATAAATATTTCATGTTGTGAAGTTTTATGTTGTTGTTGCACTTATTTGACTATCCTGGCTATCAATGCCACAACACTACACTGGGGATGTGCCAAGAGTTTTCTAAGGATTGATAATCAAATTATAATATGTTCATTATAAAGAGTTGTTAAAAATGAATGTTGAAAGGTGTTTTGTCACTTTTGAACATTATTCTAAAAAATTTAGTGTATTTGTATTATATTTCATCATTTGCTTTAGCAAGTTTAATTTTAGCATGTATCACAAATAGTTTGTTAACTGCTATATTCTATAAGTTTGATTTTAGTGATGATTCCGATGTTATTTTATAGTTTCAAGGAATATTGGTGCCTATTCTGAATATTATTTATTAACCTTTAGCTTTGAGTATTTTCTTGTTTATAAAGCTAGAAGGACTAAGATCATCTTTCAAATGTGACCCTTCTAAGAAACTTGTTCCACCCTTAAGTATTCCTCAAAGAAGAAGGGGACAAGTTTAAAGGCCTATTGAAGTTAAAATTTCAACTACTAGGGGTTGTCAAGATTTTGAAAATCTTAAAATCTTTGTTAACCCTCCCATTATTGAGGACTATCTTAGCTTTTCTACTGATTCTGAAATATATAGTCTAGTTTATTATCTATCTCTTCTCAACCATCTGAATCCCCTCTTAGGTGTGAACTATAAAGTCTACCTCATTCACCCCCTCATATCCCTTTTCTAGATATTATTAAACCTATAACTAAACTAATCATGAGGTATAAGGAACTAGATGAGAATGAACATCTTGCATTCCATGTTCCCAAATTCAGGCCTATCAATTTTGATGAAATGGAAGGCTATCTTAATGAGGTCTCAAATGAAGCTAGGAAATACCTCCCAAAGTTTGAAGGGAACAATGTAGCAATTGGTGATCAGCACATAAGGGCATTTCATTAAATATTATGAGGTTGAGTATGAGGATTTGTACATCAAGCTATTTATACACATGCTAAAGGAAGACACTCATGAATGGTTTAATTCTCTTCTTGCTAGATGCATTGATTCATGGGAAGAATGCAAAATGTTTTTGAAATTTATTATGATGTTAGGGTTGATCCAAGGTTTCTCTTGGCTGAATTTGAAGACATCAAGAAGAATCCAAATGAGTGTGTTAGGATTTCAATACCTAGTTCAACAAAACTATGATGTAGCTACCTAAAAACATCAATCCCAATGATAAAACATGTTTAATAAAGTATTGTGATGCCTTTGATAAGAAGGCTACATACTACTTGAGGGACAAGGCTCTTACTAACCTATGGTTGGAATTCAATATGGTTGTAGCCATACTAAAATGCAATTTGTATAACTTGAGCATGACATGTGAAATCAAAACCATAGGTCTCTCCTACTCACTTATACAAACTACTTATGCATGTTTTCATTATTTTCCATTCATATGAAGCCTTCTAGATTTAACCCCTATTATCCCATACTCCTCTCCTAGGCATAGATCTAACCCATAGGTTCCATTTCTCCCTGGAAAATAGTTCTATAAGTTAGAATAAAGTGATGGGAACCAAGGTGTTCACTTTTTAGCACTGTTGTCCAAGTCCACAATAGCCTTAAATGGTCAAATTTTCTTGAATCCTTATCTTTTCCCTTGTCAACCTAATGTGAGTTCATATAACCTATGATCAATAGTTTCCCTATAAAATCCCATTCAAAGGTCATTTTTAAGGGTTGACAATCATTCAAAAGGCACAAGCTAGAAATATACTAAATCACACTTAAACAAATCTTCCTATTCTATGCATACAACCAACCACTATTATTTCCAACCTATCCAAGCTCTTGCATTAGTCATGAATCATCTCAAGCTTGCCCAAATTCACATACATTTTCATTGCATACATAGGATTTCACAATACACATTCAAATTGGGACAACTACATTGGCCTTGATCCCTCTTTAGAGTATTGGTATGTAAGCAGCATGCCCACACATGGGGTTTGATCACACATTTAGTGCATATTACACACTAATCCCTTTTTTTAGTTAGATTCAAGATCACCTATCAATCATGAAGAGGAAATATTATCCTTGAAGACAAAATCAATTGTGCATGAAGCTTTGTGAACAACTAGGACTCAATATTTTAGGCATAGGGTCTCCCAAAGTAGATGAATAAAACCCAAAAAACTCAAAAAAACTTAGATACTAAGGATTACAGTGCCAAAAATTAGACTATAACATTGGACCTCTAGGTGTACCATTTTTGTTGCTCTTATCAAGGTAGAAAATATACTTTTGGATCTTATTTTTGATAGTTTACCCAATGAAATTAGCAATTTACAACCTCTGTCTCCTCCATCTCAGCCCAGAATTAGCTAATTTACTCTCTATCCCCTTGTTTGTTATTTTAAGAAATCAATTAAGAACTTCTAGATTCAATAAATTAGTAGGTTAATTAAGGCACATTTATTTACTAATTTTCCCATTAATCTAGACCCCTTTATTATTTAGGAAATTATCCCTTATAATTTCCCAAATTCAATAAAACATTTGGTGAACCCAACTTCAAATTTTTGCACAAAGCCCCTAGAAACCCTAGGGTTAATTTTTTATAATTTTTTACAATATTTTCATAAATTTAAAACTCAAAAAACTAAAAATTAATTGAAATATTTTTAATAATTCAATAAAACCGTAGTTTGCACATACTAGGTCCTATTTGCATACAAACACTTTCAAACCACTAGGAAAATATATATTATTGATTTTATAAATATTTTCAAATTTTTCCTAAATTTTTCAAGCTCAATTATACAAATTTATAGATTTTTTTTCAAATTATTACATTAATTTTAAAAAAAATCATTTTAAAGCTCTAGTTGCATCAACTAAATCCTAGTAATTTTAAATTAATATTCCACCTATTTTTTAAAAAATTTGAGTGAATATTAAAATAAAAAAATCACTTCAAATTTCAAAAATTCATAATAAATTCCATAAAATATATTTGTCTCAAAACCCTAGTTGCATCTACTAGGTCCCATTAAAGCAAGTAATTTCCCATAAATTCCCAAATTGTATCTTGCATACTTAGCTTAGAAATAAATTTCAATTTTAAAAGTTTGTATTATTTTGCAAATAATATTTTTGAAAAATCCCTAGTTGCATATACTAGTCCCTACTTTGTATCTTGAGATATCACCTTACATACTTGGAGTTTGATTTCCTTTTTATGCATATTCTAGTTCATTTTTTAGATTATATTTATGTGATCTATTTTTTTATTTTTCAAATTATTATCTTTATGCCATCTAAACTCCTTGCATCTCTTCCTTTGAGATGGAGTGCAAGACTTAATGGCAACCCTCCTGAATTCAACCAGATTCCTACAACCTATTCCCATAACATGGATAGAAAATAAACTCAAGTCCCTATTATATATCTTTCACATCTATATTACACTAATTTCAATGAACATGATTCTAATAATGAGAAATATGAGAATAATAATGATGAAACACATACTGATGCTCATGTTCTTTCAAATTGGACTACCAATCCACTTCCACCCATTGTTGACAATGAAGTTGTACTCAAAAAATATTTTATTTTACAAATTTTTATATAAAGACTTAGGTAATGGCTCTGTGATCATGCTAACATCTTGAAATCTATCATTGAACTAAAGAAGACCAAACAAGTTGAGTCTTCTCAAAATATAGAGCCACCAGTTGCACATGACACTATGGGGGAAACTATGACACTATAACCTCCTATAGTATCCCAACCTTCTTCTATGCCACTAGATGTAGCTAATACATCCCTATCTCTTGATGTGGTAACCCTTGTGTGAGAGATTCAATCTATTCAATCCAAGGTGCAACACTTGAGCAAGCTACCACTAGATTTACATAAGCATTTGACTCCTTCACTATGTTACATACACCTCTGGCATGGCATATAGCCACTACACCCTTACCACCTAGATTTGTACAACTTAAGCTCACTCTTTATGATGGCAAGGGTGATCTAGAGACACAATTGAGAACCTTTCATGTAGCATGTTTGGATTATGTACCAAATGACTGGCTATTAACTAAATTATTTTTTAGGAGCCTCAAGGACTATGCATTAAAATGGTTTTATAGTCTACCAAATCAGTTGGTTAATTCATTCAATCCTCTTAAAAACATGTTCCTAGCACATTTTATTATCAATATTAGTGATAAGGTGTCATATGCCCAAATTGCACAGCAAAAATAGAAATAGAATGAGCCTCTCACTGAGTATGTTCTCAGATACAAGACCATATTTGCTAAGATGACTAGCCCTATGGTATATTAAGAGTTATAGGACTTATTCAAACAAATTCTTCTACTAGTTTTACATGAGATAATCATGTTCAAACATTTCTCTTCTTTCACTAAATTGTGTCACACTTTAAAAGAAAGAGAAATCAAACTCATTTCAATGGGCAAACTTAAGTACACAAGTGCACTAGATACAACTAATAAGAGTAACAACAAAGCCCCATTAAGGTCAAATTCAATGATAGTAAAAGACTAACTCAACAAATACTTAATATGGATTTAGAGCCCTCACATAGAGTCCCTTTATTAGCACATCCTTGGTGACCTTTTACAAATCTACCAGTTCTTCCAGCTAGATTTCTCCAATAGTTATTAGAATGTAACATCATATCTCTTCCTCCTATCAGAGAAATTGATCCAATAAAGCCTTTTCCATGGGGATATGACCAGAATGCATTTTGAACATATCATAGGGCATAGGGTACCAAGACATACTATAAACAGAAGCATTAGTCTTAGGCAAAAGACATAATATCTAATTTATGGTAATCAAATTGATCTATGCACTTTAGTTGAGCCTCCTCTGACCAAACCAATGCAGGATAAGTCACTCAAAATCTTTTCAAATCCATTTCCACGACATGGCAAGTTAGAGACACATGACATATCAAGTGTATATCATGCATATCAAGCACATCTCCACTAGTTACATATAGGGCATCGACAATTGATTCACATAAATTAAGCCACATGATTGGAACTTTTCATTCTAGAATTCTAGTTCAACCTTCCATCTCCTTTTCCAAGTAGGATATTATTGAGTATGACACAAATTATCACACATTCTTCATTAGATATTTTATTCATGGTCATGCCATTCATAGTGTTCTAATTGATAATGGATCTAATGTTAATAATGTACTATGACACTACTACAACACTTGGGTTATAAAGAGCAATATATTACTCCAGAAAATATATTTATTAGTGGTTTCAGTGGACATAGTTAGACTACATTGGGTGAAATCCTCATTCCTCTATAGTTTGGTCCTACACACATGACCACCTCATTTACTATAGTTCCTAGCATGGGAGTTTTTGACATGTTACTTGGTAGACCTTGCATATAAAAACTTTGAGTAGTTCCATCTAAAGTACATTGATATGTGAAATTCATTCATGCTAATCAAGTTATCACATTTATTGGATTTCCATATGAGTTTCCACTTCCAGTTTTAGAGCTAATTTTAGTTTTAGATCTAGTTTTAGTTCCATTACTAGTTCTAGCTCTACCACTAGTTTTTTATCCATTATAACATCAGACATAGATACAATATCCATCACCAGTATAAAGGGTTCATACACATCCATAGCTTCAAGATTTTAGATAGCTTCTAGCTATAGTATTCACATCCAAAGTAGTTTCATTGAGATATCATGCATCTACACATAAAGCACATGTTCAATGAGTTTTTCCTACTTCTAGGTGGGTCCCTATGATCCCTACAACTGCATCCAATTCTCAAAATTATAGAGGGTCCCCACAGTTAGTTTTTAATTCATATATTTTAGAGCATTTATAGAATATACAAATTTCAAAGCCATAGTCTTAGCATTTCCATCGTGCTTCATGATCATGCATGATTCTACTCTTTGATATAGAACACCATGATAGGGAGTCTCATTTGAGACTCATCAGTTAATATCATTTATTTCTAGCATTGATTGTACATATTATCTCCTACTTGATTGTGCATAGTTTCCTCTAATTGATTGTACATAATTCAAATATTTCAAAATACAAAAATAATATAATATTTCAAAAATACAAAAACAATATAATATTTCAAAAATACAAAAACATGTCAATTATATGCATCATCTATGTTTTGCATTGCTAACCATTATGCTAAATTTACATTACATTGTTCTATGTTATTGTTTGTCGATTTATATATATTACCATGCTTCACTTGATCTTCTTTGAGTGTGTGTAGTGCATCCAAATCCTTGATTTGTTCACTCCACCCATCGAGGGGGCATCTTACTTCTACATTCCAACCACATATTGATACATCAACCCACTAGGGGCATACTCTACATGACTACACCATCCAAGTTATGTCATTCTTACATTATACACTCTAGACATCTTGTTGTAGTATGTTCCTTACTTGCTTACACAGATCACACATTGACATCCATTATCATATATCACACTTCTGTATTTCATAACATATACATTAGTCTTATATCACATATCTTGTATATTATTATTTATTTTTTTCCATAGTTAGATGCATGTTTCTACTTCTAGTACTTTGCATGCTTCCATTCTTCATTTTGATTAGCTTGATGTGTTTACATTTTCCATTTCATGTTTTCTTCCTACTTGAAATTTAGGAAATTTGCTAATGTCCTTTGTTCTTGTATATATGTGTGTACCTTTAGAAACTTGATAATTTCCTTTGTGTGTGCCTTTCATGTGTTTGTGGGCCTTATACTAATCTTTGCATATTCACATTAAGTGTGTATGTGGCATTTGAACATGCCTTGTATGCCTTGTGTGATTATTTGGCCCCTTGGCCACCCTTGTATGTTTCTTGCTTCTTGTTTTGTATGCTTGTTGCTTGATTGCTTATATTTGTGTGCAATTTCATGATTCCAATCATGCATTTACCTTGCTTCTTGGATGCCATGATGGACATCATGTTCCATCCCTCCATGACACTAAAAACTAACAACTAACATTTTGAATTCTAGTTTACTCTTATGCACACAATATTACATTGTTATATATATCTAGGCATACCCTTGTGTATCTAACAATCTCTCTCTACAAATTTTGCTATATCTTGAGATAATGTATAGAAATGTTATATCGAATGTTTTCATAGCTTAACACATTTGCAAGGCTTCTTATTTTGAGGGAAGTCATTGTAAGGTATTCATTCCTACCCTCTAAAGAGGGGGAAACAAATATGGTTTTTTTCATAGAGATCAAATCTCCTAATAGTTTAAAAAGTAGTTTCAAAATAGTACAATCTAGAACTCAACATAGGCAAACCAAACATTTTAGATAGTAGAAAATATAGATAAAAAATCAGTTTTGGCTTTAGACAACAACACCAAAAATGTTACTATAGCACTCGACCCCGAAGTGTCTAATTTTGGCACTATTATTTAAATAATAGAATATTCAATTTTTCCAAAATTGAGTAGAGAGGTGAGTTCAGTCACAATTTTACCAATATAGTTTAGTCTAGATAATAGTAGTTTTTACCACTTATTTCACTAAGAGAATCTAGATACATGGGGCATCATGTGTGGCATGAGGGTTTCCATTTTTAGTTAAGATATGGTAGTTGATACAACTTTTAGTTTAGAATCTATAATCTAGACACTAGTTATTGGGGGTAATGTGCATGGCACATGGGCCTTCTCTATTTTTGAGTTTATTTCATTTTCTTACACATTCATAATAGTTTCATGCCTTACTCCATCTACAAGTGGTTGGCATCACATTCAAGTAAACTTTCATACAAGTTTGCTTCATGTGTACTTGAGTTTCCAAGTGGCTTCATAAGCCTTGATTCTAGTTTTAAGAGGGGCTTATATACAAGTCCAATCTCCATCTTTTGAAGTGGCCAATAATGTCTTAGTTTCTAGTTTACATTTGGCTATCCACACTAACATTTTTAGATCATAGTACATTTAGGGGCTACATGAGCCATCTCATATGACATTAATCTATTCTATTATTTTCATTCAGCTTCATATCATGGGCCAATGATGGAGCCAAAGGACTAGCTAGGCTTTGTATTCTTGAGCCACCTATTCATAAATATTGAAGACATGGTCTAGACATCTTTTATCACATGCATGATTCATTAAATTCACATATTTGGTGATGATAGAGCCAAAGGACCTACCTTTGTATTCTTGAGATAACTTTTAGGAGATTGAGCACTCAACATATTCATCGATATAACTCTTGGTTTAACATCACTCATTTTAACCTAGCAACATAATAGGTTTTTTATTAGTTTCCATACTCGATGAGGTGTATTCATTCCTTTTCATTTCTTCCTCTCTTTTTACCTATCTTTATATGTTCTTATTTTAGATATAGCATATCTAGTAATAACTAATCTACTTTCACCTTCCTTTTTGTAGACTTATACAATATAGCATGCTCTCACTATGCACAACCCATCATCACACAACTCTTTGGGCTTAGCTGCATAGGTAAGTTCAGGTACGCTTCTCTTTTTTTCCTTTATCCTAGTATTTCACTTTGTTGCATACTTAGAATAAAAGGGGGGGGATGTAGTAATACTAAAATTTAATTTGTAAAACTTGAGCATGACTTATGACACCAAAACCATAGGTCTTTCCTAATTGCTTACACAACTCACTTAGGCATGTTTTCACTATTTCCCAGCCATCTGAAGCCTTCTAGATTCAACCCTTGATATTTTAGACTCCTCTCCCAGGAGAATATGTATCCCCTAGGGTCCCTTTCTTGTTAGACAACAACACCATAAGTTGGACTATAGTGTTGGGACCTAGGGTGTCCACTTTATAGCACTATTGTCCAAGTCCATAATAGCCTCAAATGATCAGATTTTCCTCAATCCTTATCTTTTCCCTTGTCAACCTAATTCAAGTTCATCTAACCAAGGGTCGCTAGTTTCCTTATAAAATACCATTCAAAGGTCATTTAGAAGTGTTGAAAATCATTTAAAAGGCATAAGCTAGAAATATACTAAAGCACACTCAAGAAAATCTTCCTATTCTCTACATACATCTAACTACTATTATTTATAGCCTATCCAAGCTCTCATATCAATCACGAGTCATCTCAAGCTTTCCTAAATTCACATATACTTAGATTGCATACATAGGATTTCATAATACACATTCAAATTAGTAGAAATACATTGGCCTTGATCCCTATTAAGAGTATTGGTATATAGGTAGTGTACCCATACATGGGGTGTGATCACACATTTAATGCATATTACACACTAACCCATTTTTCTAGTTGGATTTGAGATCACCTATCAAACATGAAGAGGAAATAGGATCCTTGAAGACAAAATCAATTACACAAAGATTCATGAACAACCATGGCTTAATATTTTAGGTACAAGGTCTCCTAAAGTAGACAAATAAAACCTAGAAAGCTCAAAAACCTTAGACACTAAGGACTACAACACCAAAACTTAGACTAGAATGATAGACCTCTAGGTGTCCCATTTTTGGTGCTCATATCCAAGTAGAAAATAGACTTCTAAATACTATTTTTGATAGTCTACCCAACCATATCAGTAATTTATAGCCTTTATCTCCTCCATATCAACCTAGAATCAACTAAGTTTTACTCTTTATCCTCTTGTTTACTATTTTTAGAAATCAATTAAGCATTTCCAGATTCAATAAATTAGTAGGTTAATTAAGGCACATTTATTTATTGATTTTCCCCTTAATCTAGACCCCTTTACTATTTAGAAAATTAACCCTTATAGTTTTCCAAATTTAGTAAAATAATGGCCATCTAGATTGAGAATAACATCAAGGCTATGGGAAAGACCATAAACAAGTGGGCTAATGTAAAATTGGTCAATATTGAAAAGATATAGTCCATAAATATAGACAACCTTTAGGAGACTATTAAAACATTCACCTTAACTATCCAAGAAATGTCATATAAATTGGCTAGAGCTTAAAAGGGGGTCCCTTATGTGTCACCAGTCAAGAGAGGAAACAAAATCCAAATCAATCACAAGGAAGGCCTGCTTTCCACCATCAAGATAATGATAAAGGGAAGAGGCCTACACATGATGAGAGATTAGATAGAAATTAGAATAGAGGGGCTAGAAGAGAAGTGCCTGGTCCTTTAAATGCTAAGGTAAATGTTGTAGATTATGACATTGATATTGATTGGTATGACAAGTTATTCCTTCCACATCCCCCATGTGATACAACTAAACCAATTGTTAAATATGTGGATGAACTTGAGTCTTTATCATCTAGTGATGAGATTTTGATGTTCAATTATCAAATCCCTTGAAGTGAGATGATTTCCTCCACATAATTGTTGAGTGATACTATTATTAATCAATTTTGGAGTGTGATTGAAAAGGTAATTGTCCCAACTCCAAAATTTTCTTGTGATGTCAATATGGCACAAGCATATGAATTACCCATTCATGATTTTGAGTTCTTATGCTTAATGATGATCAAAAAATATGATGGGGGGATTTTTTTAGTTGAGGATAGGTAGCTACTAATTAATGCAATGATTGCCTAAGAGAAGGAGTATCACTTGAGAAGAAAATAACAAGGTATTATTCCTCAAGACACTTCCCCTATAAATCTAAGAGTAGGGGATGTAAGTAAATAAGATAAAAGGACTATACTAGTCCCTAATGTTTTCAAAATAGCACCCATTTCCCAAGTTTCTAAGCCTAGAGGTATTTGTGCTAAGAATAAAGTGCCTTTGCTATCTAGTATCCCTAAGGGTGAAAATTATTCCAAGACTAATCCACCTTTGAAGGCTACTACTAAGAGTGAAAATACATCCCAACATACTCTAGTTAAGACTCTAAGTGATTGTATCCTAGCTAAAGGTGTTGTTACCTTTCCACCAAACACTTTTCTTCCTTGGTATAACATATGTGATATGTCCCACGTGTTGAGTCAATTGAATATCACCATGCCACTTATTGAGTTATTATGAATACTTAAGCACAGGAAGAGGGAATTTGAAAATTTGGAATTTAGTATGAGTTATCTATGAATGAAGTTGAGTTACCCCAAACAACCCCAAAAAGTGATGAAGAATCATAAAAAGGTTATTGAACCTTATTTAGAGGTCTATTTGGGGACTAGATTGGTAGAAAGTCAGATAAATATGGATCTATTTTATACAACTCTCTTTATTAATGGATTAATTATTCATAATTGTATATTTAATTTTCGTGCTTCTTTCAATGTGATGCCCTTGGGTGTCCTAAATGAGCTTAGGGTAAAGATTACATCAAAATTCGGCAAGTGTTACACCATGGAATCATGAGAGGTTCTAGTTATTGGACAAGTGAGGGGGTTAGTAGTGCATCCATGCAAGTATTTGAACATGAATGTGGTGGTTGTAGACTACCCACCTAAAAGGGGATGTTGTAATTATGAAAGTGGGCTGCTAGCATGGGTGGAAGTGTATAGATGGACTTGTCTTATGCCAACATTCCATTAGAGGGTAAGATTGTCAAGCTTTATAGAGAGTCTAGGATGTTGCATGTAATTAAAGATCCAAAACATGATCTTAATGAGCTATTTTACACTAATGTTGACATGGGGAATATTGTTGTGAATATTAATACTAGTGAACAACCTATTGTTCTTGATGTTAAACTTGACAAAGAAGGTAAAATTTGGAAAATGTGTTTTGATGGGGCTTAATCCAATCTTGGAAATGGAGCTAGGGTTGTCTTCTATGCCCCCAATGGTAAATGTTTTATTTTTTTTTCAGCTATCCTTTGAGTGCACAAATAATACTATTGAGTATGAGGCACTTTTACTTGGTTTGAGGATTGCCCATGAATATGGAATTGAAATTTTGATTGTCAAGGATGATTTTGAGTTAGTGAATAAGCATTATAGAATAAAAGGTTGAAATAATATAGGAATGTTGTTTAGGATTTGATTGAATCCTTTGATGCATTAAAAATTTGTTATCATGATAGAAGTTTCAATGAAGAAGATGACATACTTGTAGGGCTAGGCACTCAGTTTGACAGTGCAAACACAAACATTCATTATCAATTTTAGGTGAAGGTGCTTGTTAGGCATTCGATCCCAAATAATTTTCATTATTTTTAGGTTTTTGATGATGATGATCAAATTAAGAAATTTCTTAATTGAGAAGCTAAGTTCCATGATCGTCTCATAGAAATGGAATCTATGGTTTAGTTTTGTGATGGAAAGGAAAGCTTGTTTGGGAAGGACATTATTCAGCTAAAGACAAACACTCTCCCAAGAGGATAGGTTAGTTTAGAAGCATATTTTGATGGAGCAGACAAAATAAATAATAGAGGCTCATTCATTTCAAAAGATGTGCTTGAGTGTAACTTGGGTTCTCATGAGAATCCAAGAAAGGTTTGGTTGGGCACTCACCTAATTACAAATGAGAAATAAGCTTATATGCATTTGATAAAGAAGTACCAAGATTTCTTAGGATGGTCCTATTCTAAGCCAAAGGCATATAAGGAATATTTACAACATGTCATCCCATTATAGCTTGATAGTAATCCTTTTAGGTATAAATAGAGACCTATTAACCCCATCTTAGCCAGCAAGATGTGGGATGAGTTAAAGAAGATATGGGATGGTGCTATCATTTAGCCCATTAAGTATTCATCATGGGTTGTAAATTTAGTCTCTATAAGAAAGAAAAATGGTGACATCTATTTGTGTTTGGATTTCATAAATCTAAACGAATCTTCTTTAAAAGATAGTTATCCCCTACCTAATATGGAAAACCTATTGCAGAGTGTTACTAGATCAAAGATGTTGCTATATTAGATGGATTCTTAGGGTAAAACTAGGTTATGGTGAAATTATATGATTGACCTAAGACCACATTCATAATGCCTTGGGGAACATATGTATATATGAGGATGTCTTTCAAGTTGATGAATGATGGTACAATATTTCAATGAGCTATAACATAGATTTTGTAGAGATAAATTAAGTAGTTCATTTTTTTGTATCAGGATGACATTACTATGTGCTCCAAGATGAGAGAATAACATTTGGAGTATCTATAAAAAGTGTTGATTACATACAAGGAGTTTCAAATTTCACTTAATCCAAAGAACTAACACTTTGGAGTATAAAAATCCAAGTTACTAGGACATACAATGTCCAAGGATGGTGTCATGATTGAACTTGAAAAGGTTGAAGCCATTGATAAAGTACCTATCCTGCAGTCCAAGAAAGGAATTCAACCCTTCTTTGGGAAAATTAATTTCACAAGGAGGTTTGTGTTTAATTTTATAGAGATCACTCTGCCTATTACTTCCATGTTGAAGAAGGACCAAACCATCAAATGGAGGATAAGGATGTGCAAGCATTCAATGACATCAAGGGAGATTTAAAGTCTATTCCTATCTTAGCCAACCTTTATTACACAAAGCCATTCTATATATTATCTTTTGCATCATATAATACATTTGTTGTTGTTCTATTATTAAATAATGAGGACGGTCATGAGTATCTCATAGCTTTATTTAGCAAAGCTATGTAAGGACTTGAACTGAACTATACCATTATGGAAAACAAGTTTTTACTCTATTGAAAGATATCAAAATTTTTAGGCCTTATGTTCTGAGTTCAAATATTGTCGCTTATATCTTGTATACCAGAGTGAAGGACATTTTAGCTTAGATTGAAGTATCTAGCAAGAAATGCAAATGGGTTAACAAGCTATAAGAGTATGACATGGATATTTAGACCACCAAGTTAGTGAGAAGGATGGGTCTATCTAGGCTTATGGTTGAGACCAATTTTAAATTTATTGAGGTAAACATTATTTTTTTTAGTGTTGATGATTCCTTGAGTCAATTTAACACCTCTTCATGGTATAGAGACATTGTTTACTACTTGTAAAATCTGAATTGTCCCCCTAAATTGGATAAGAATCAAATAATAAATCTTAATCATGTTTCCCAAAAATACCTCTTGACTAAAAATGGACTAGTATAGAAGAATTTGAATGGGGTTCTCTTGAGATGTGTGCTAGAAGAACAAACTATTGACCTAATTGAATACTTTCATAGTGGGGTATGTGATCGCCATTTTGCACCTAAGGTTACATCTCATAAAACTTTGAGAGATAGTTATTCATGGCCATCATTATTCAAGGATGTTGCTTAGATAGTTAGTAAATGTGAGAAATGTCAACACTTTGTTGGGAGGATGAAAGCTTTAGGTTCTTTTCCATTGCAGCCTATGATGATTGAAGCCCCATTTAGACAATGGGGAATGGATTTCATTAGATAAATTGTTGATTCATCAAGAACTAGATATACATGGATACTAATTGTAATTAACTAATTCACAAAATGGGTTGAATCAGTTCTTATAAAGAAATCAACACACTAGGTAGTTATGGATTTTTTGTAAAATCAAATTATTTGTAGATTTGGTGTGCCTATAAAGATAATTATGGATAGTGTCATAAGATTCAAATCCAAACCTTTTGTGACATTATGCAAAGACTATGGGATCAAATTAACCCATGATTCCAACTAAAATCCTCAAGGGAATGGGCAAGAATAATCCAGTTACAAGAACTTGTTCAAGATCATTAAGTGAACATTGGAAGAAAATAAGAAGTGGGGTAAATAATTAAAGTTTGCCTTATGGGTTGATAGGATTATGCCTAAGAGAGATATAGGTAGTAACATTTTTAAGATTGATTATGGATCTCAAGTAATATTGCCTATGAATTTATAGCTTCCCACCTATCAACTCATGTAACAACTAGAGGATGATGAACAGATCAACCACTATGAAAGTAGGATGAACCAAATTATTAATCTTGATGAAATTAAAAGACAAGCTCATGAAAGAAACCTTAAGTTCATTGAGAAGTTTAAGAATACATTTGATAGAAAGGTCACTCCAAGAACCTTCCAAGTAGGTGATTAGGTTCTACTTTAGGACAATAGGCATGAGGAGAAAGGAAAACATACCAAATTGGATGCCTTTTGGATGGGTCCCTATTCCATTGAAAACAAGATTGGGGAACATAATTTTTTCTTGAAAGACTTGGATGGTGAAATATTAGAGCTACCAATTAATGGTAGACATTTAAAAAACTTCCTTGATTGAGTTTGTCTGTAATTGTGTACATAATTATATAGTGTTTTGTCTTTTTATTATTTTGTTGCTTTGTTACACTTCTACTTTGGGCCTTATTTTTATATTTTATTGTCATGTTTCTATTGTGTGTTCATTTTTAGATCCTCTTGATCTATTTTTATTAAGTTTTCCGTGGTCTTTTTGAGCTTCCATGGGTCTTTATTGATAAATTGCTAAGTATAGACTCTGAGACCCAATCGATTGGCACTAGTCTTACATTTTGGGGTTCTTTGCACACCTATGGGGGGTATGTGTCCCCAGGTGAGAGCCATTGTTAGTGCCCAAAATTGCACTAAAGTAATTTGGTCCTTGTCAAATGTAAATACCCATGTCCTTAGCCCAAGTCCTATTTTCAAATGTTCATTATTGTTTTAAGTTCATGTTAAATTGACTAAGTCCTAATTTGGTTTTTTTTTGGCATAGGTGTCTTTACCTTAGACTTTATTAAGATTTTTTCATGAACACTTTGCCTTATATAAACAGGTCTTTGGGATTTTTGTCTTAGACAAAAAGTCTGAAACTTATTTCTGTCAGACATTTCTTCTGTGTCAAAAAGTTTGAAAGAATTGCATTATGTTAGGACAGGGTTAAGTCCTTATTTATTTCAAACTTTTTTTCCAAAAAAAAATTCTAAAGGGAATTTTACCTTGAACATTTTTTCCAAACAAAAATCCTAACAAAAATTATTCCTCTAGTAAAAGTGCAAAGGTACAATTCCTTTGAGAAAAGTGTTAGGTCCTATTGTTTCAAAAAAATTGTTCGTGGCAAAAAAACCAAAGGGAACTTGCCCTCCAAGCATTTTTCCAACATAAAAAGCCTAAAAAAAGTCCAATTCCTTAAAAAAAAATGCCAATTTCAATTTTAATGAGGAAATTATTTTAGAAAAAATGTTCAAAATAATTATCCTAATGAAGATAAAATACCAAAGATTCAATTTTTGCCAAAAAAGTACAGAGGTCAATTTCTTTGAGGAAATTATTTTAATTTTTTTTTGAAATAATTCTCCCAATGAGAAAAGGGCCTAGGAGTAGAAGTACCAAATACAAAAATCTCATAACAATTATTGTGAGATAATTATGCTGAAGACAAGTAAAAACTTGAATAAATTTTCCCAAATTACAGGTATGATGGTCTCATAAACATATTTTGATAAGTGTGTGGATGTAAATTATAGGGCATGGCAAGTAGTCATTGGGATTAAAAATCACTAATAAGTTGCATGAGCATCAAATTTAGGCCCCATGTAGTAGCTATTTGATTTCCAAAGGGGGTAGATCCAACAATACACATTTTCTTGGGTAGAGATGATCTGATGGTATGTGATCAAAGCTGAATAAGTCAAAGGGACCCAAGACCAGTGTAGGCATGAAAAGTGTCAAGGTTATGGATCATGATCAAAATTTTAAGCATGTTTTAAACATATAATGATGTGAATAGACATTTGACAATTCAATAGGGATAGAGATCTAGTGAAGTGCTACCACGTGGTGTGATGACACTCAAAGTAGTAAAGAATATTTTCAAGGAAAAAATCATGCCCAATATCATGGATTAAAATATGATGATATTCATTTTAATAGATGGAAATATTTAATAACATAAGGGCACATCTAAAAATTTAATACACGGTCATAAACTAAAGATTAAACATGTTCTTAGAGATTGATGGTATGCATTCAAGTATACACAATCTGATCTACGACATGTATTAAGTCACAACCTTTTAACAAAGCCTAGAATGAATGTAATACCACCACATGGAAGAAGTGTGCTAGCTCAGGCATAATTGATATCATAAGATGTAGAAATCTCATGGGGTTACCAAGTGGTGTGACATCAGAGCCAAAGATAGCTATTAGCTAATTGCACTTTGTATTTTAGATCAAGATCAATATTCTACATCAATTTATGCACATAGATCCAATGGTGTAAACCAAGATGGACTTTTCAAATGGTCTAGGTTGAATGTGGTAATGACATGTGTCACAACTGAAATGAGCTAGACATAGATCTATGGTCCACATTTACATAGAAGAGTAGATCTAAAGGTGCAAGATGATTGTGGACATTTCAATTAAGTTCAACCATGTATGGAGACAAGTGATGCTGATTTTAGTGTACAACAAAGATATTGGTGAACTAAGTGACATGGTAATGCCATATAGGCATACATGACACATTAAAGGACCCTGTGCAATAAAATTAGTGAAAGCTTCCACCAATGATAGTAGATTAACAATTTGCAAATGGAAAATTTATGAGAGGAATATTTACCCAAGTAAATAAAAATTTGAAACTAATGCATTTTGTCATTAAAAAATATGAAAGAATCCCTAAAAGGGCTAGATATGTAAAATAAAAAATGCTAAAATGAAAAATATGAAAAACAAGTTGGAGCCAAAAGGTTAAAAGTTGAAAATGACTTGAGTATTTTGCATTGTTTCATTATTGTGCTCATCCAAGTTCCTTTATGGGAGAGAGATTGTAGGTATGAAAATCCAAGGTGGGTCACTCCAAAGAATATATCTCAAGTAACTATGGACATAGAATATTCCCATGTCATCATTACAAGAGAGGGTTGTTCCATGACATGCATAAAGGGAAGGGGAACTATCCATGAAGTTATAACTATGAAAGAAAGTGGCCCAAGGCATCTTTAGGCATTTACAAGTCAAGATAAATAGTGTTTTTGGCTCCTCAAATTATTTTATCCCTCCATCTTGTGGTTAAAATCATCTTCAGGGAGTTTCATATGATGACAAATGATGTGTTCTACATCCATCATGAATTTCCACCTTCCAACTCATGTTCACCAAAATTTAAAGTCAAAAAATCAAATAGGTTGTTGAAAAATCCTCATCATTCCCTATAGAGATAGTTAGATCCTTGATTTTCTTACAAATAGATGAAGGTTTCAGGTGTGGTTGGAAATATTTTCTAGCTAGAAACATCTTGGTGGATTTGAAGGGTTTCTTTGTAATTTTGAAAGTTGTGACCCATAGGTCCATATTTGAAAATGTATAAATAGAGGGTTATCCTCTATTCAAGTAGTTAGTTTACCATTGTGTTGGGATTTATTGGTCATTGTCTTAGGTTTCCATTTTCTATAAGTCTAGGTTCTACCAAAAAAAATTGGGATCAATTATTGTGTGTAGATTTTGTCTTCCTTGCTAAGGTGGTTGCATTTATACAACCATTAACAAGATTTGAGATCATGTTTATGTCTCCCTTGTCAAAATATAAATATCACCATGCTTGTCCCCATGGTATCATTTTGAAGCATTAATGTGTGTATTATTTCTTTTCAAGTTAATTAAAATGCTTTTGGTTATTTGTTGTTTCTTATTGATGAAGTGCAGTGACCTATTTTGCAAATATTATTGATTAGATATCTTGTTATATGCCCATTTATAGTTGTCATTTTGGGTTTCAATCTAGATCATAAATTCCTTTCTGCATTATTTTAGAATCTATTGTTGAATAACTTGTTAGGGCACCCCAGGTTTATGGATTCAATACGGAAAGGCATTTGAAAGATTAGTTTCAGTGTATGTTCTAGTCTATCATGGATCATATTGTATTTACCATTATCTTGCATTTGAAGTTTTTTTTGCATCTTTATTTGGAAGCCACTAGCATGCCACCCTCCATCTTATAATCATCTAACTATTCTACCCTATCCCACCCCATAAATAATGCACCCTATTGCATACCACAAGTGTTATTTGACTTATAAATGCATGATATCTTACATATTTGATATGTGTTTGTAGTTTGTGTTGTAAATCTTAGCATTTTAGTCTTTTATTAACCCTTGTAGTTAAAAATTATTTAGAATGAAGGTTGCAGTCAATATTTAATCTGTCTTTCGTATCTTGTATATGAATTAGAGAATTTATACTTTTTTTGTGACAATACTTCATAGGTGAAGTGTGAAAACTTGGTTATGCCCTAGTCATATCTATTCCTTATACCAAAAAAACCCATGGATTTTTAATTACAAAATCTCTCCATGTGACTAAGCTACCCTATAAGTCCTCTCACCTTGGTTTAGGTAGAGCCAAAAGTAGCAGGGAGCTGACCATACCCTTTGTATGTGCCTCTCAATCATTTTTTGCATTCGGTCCATTCTTGATGCAAAACCATTCTCCAACTACATTGACATACTAGTAGGTTTTTCACCATTACTTGTTATTTTATCTGAAGTGTGCAAGGCTAAGTGTATAAGGTGTATAATTAGAAACTAACATAATGAGCCCAACAAAGGATTCTATCTTCTAGACATCACGTTAGATATGATTTTGTATACTATATTTCAAATGGAAATCAGTAAAAAATTCTAGAAACATGCCTAAGACTTCCCTTTTAGAATCAAGGATAAGAGTATAGTTGACATAAGTGATCACCTTCCTCTTAATCTAGGATTCTTCAACCATCTTAGTAATCTCAACTCAGACAATATCCCATAAATATTGGAATAAAGTAGACGGGAAAGCATAAATACCTAAATATTTATCCCTTTTCATGTATAAAATCACCCCTTATATTTTATTTATATACAAATGAACCATGAGGGACTAATTATGCATGTCATCAACTAGATAAGGGATATGTTCTAATATATTGGACTAGGTAGAGAGAGAAAAGGCATCAGGGCACACTAGAACATTATTGAAATGATTAACTACCTTAGTTTTGATATTGGAGATGAGGGAGACCTCTTACCCTTCTAAAGAGGTAATAGTGGAAATGCAACTAAGATTTCTCTTTGCTTTTGTTATGTTGTGGAAGAATGCAGTATTGTAGTCACCCTATTTTAACCATCCTTCTTGAGATTATACTTCAAAAAAATATCTTATAAAGAATGCAGTTCCTCAATATTTAATAGGAGGATATTTTAATTAAGATACAACTCCAAATCCATTCTTAAATTGAATACTAATTCATTAATATCAACCATCTCAGCTTCCACTTGAACAATTTCTTGAAAATGTTTTCAAAATGCTTCATGTTCCATTACATGAGACTATTATAGACATGTTGAAGATTATTTTTCATTTTGAACATTATAAAGCCTATAAAAAGAGAATAATTCATCCACCACTCCTTGACTATGTCATTAAAATATGGGCCCCTTAACTACATTAGACCAAACTTAAAAAGGACACTTTTTGGGAGCTGAATCCACCAAAATGTTAAGATCAATTAAAGCATGATTCAAACCACAAATGGGAATAATATTGGTTTCTATAACCTAGGTAAATTCAAGCCACTTAGAGGAGGATAGGAAATGATCAAGTATTTTTTCTATATTGTTAAAACCCTACCTGTTATTGGTCCATGATAAGGTTCCCTTCTTAGGCTCAATATCTAACAAGAATTTCTTAAAAAAATACTTACCAAAATTAAATATGGAGTGCATACTCAACTAAGAACCACCTCTCTTTTTTGTTGAGAATATTACATTAAAATCCCCATCAAGAATAAATAGTTCACCTATGAATAGGGGAAAAAGATAGGAAACCACATGTCAAAGTTGTTTCTTTATAAGAGGATAATTCAACCCATAAATGTTGATCAAAAGAAAGCTGACATAAATTTTGAAATTAGAAACTATGCATAGTTTCCAATTTGATTTGTTTTTAAATAATTTCACCTTGATAGCTATTAAATACCATATAAATACTAATCCCCTTTAAGCACCAACTGATTCAACAAAGCAACTGTTTCACATGTTCCATCTCTTACTGATAAGGGAATTATCTTCCATGTTATTGAGCTTAGTTTATTGAATGAGTGCAAGGTCATGAGGATAAAAAACATTAGATGCTCGATCATGCATCTTTTATTAGGGGAATTCAGGCCTCTAAAATTCATAGAGATTATCTTCATGAAACCAAAAAGGTGAATTGCACCCCCCACTTTTTAAAGATAATTTTTTTAGTAATGTTTTGCTTACCCTCTAATACTTCATTAGAAATATGATCCATTTTCAAATTCTAGCCATGCCTAATGAGTGGCTCTAGATTGGGTTAAATAAATTTGGACTTCATTAGAGAAATTGAGAGATTGGAAGTGGAATTAATATCCTATTTTATTTCACTATCCTCATTTACTGAGGATTCACATCAGACTAAAAATTTTCCAACTAAACTAAATTATCACCTAAGGTCTAGACCTGAAGATATCTTGCATGAGATGAAGAATGCAATAGGAATTTAATGGTTTTAATTTTCTCTAAAATTAGATTTGTGATCTAGGAATTTGACTCAAGAGAGGATGGTTAGTGTGGTGTTAGTTCCAAAATGAAAACAAAATGAAAGAAACACACTAATAGTATAACATCTATAGGTTTATACACTAGGGAGAGATTAGTTAACAAACATTAATGAAACACACAACTAGAATTCAAAATAAATCCTCTTTTACCTTCATTGGATGCTCCAAAATGCTTGTTTTAGTGGCTTGCTTAGCTTTGTGCTCATGAAGTCCTTGGCAATGGAAGCTTGGCTACCTCCATATCTCCTTGGCACCTTTGGCTTGTGGCTTGGCTTGTCTTGGAATTAATTTGGCATGGTAACATTAGTTTATTGAAGATTTTGGAACCATTTTTGCAGTATAACTTTGCATAATCAAGACTTAAAAATAATGTGGTAAGGCCTCCTCTTTATATATTTTTGCAAATGTCTAAAATCAACCTGAATCATCCATCTCAAGATTGAGATGTGTGGTTAAGGATTAATTCAATTTTTTTAATTAAGTTTGTAATTAGGCTCATCAATATTTGGGATAGAGGAGTAATTACGAGGCATGAAGGGATTTTATGAGGCATGGGAGGCATGAATCTTGATATTTATGGCATTTATGGCCTAGGGATGTCCTCCCAAGAAATAAGGTCACCTGTTGATGCAGATATTCAATATTCATTTCCAAAAATAAGTTTTCAACAAGTTTCCATGGAATTATTGATTAGGCCTTGATTTGGGTTAATTAGCTCTTAAGCTTGATTAAGAAATTTGTGCAAAAATTACTCAAATTGATTTGAATGCCTTGTTATTGGTCTAAAATTTAACTGGATTGTAATTGGAAGTCTATGTTAGATACATTAGAACCACTATCCCATTTAGGATACTACTAGCAACAAATAACCAAGGCACACATCTTGTATAAGATTTTGATAGGAAAGAACAATCCAAAGCATGCAGGCACAAAATTGACATTTTGACTCAAAATGATCTAATCAAAGTTAACTGGCCCATAAATTACATTGCCCCATTTAGGGATACCCTAGCCAAAATCAACACTTGAATACGTTAGTTTCACATTATTTAGCATGTTTTTAGGCCAAATTATACATTTTGGGTAGAAATTGGCCAAAATCTTGATTGGGGGTTATTGGTGGCCAATTTTTAGGTGTTTACAGTTTTCCCCTATTTGGGAAAACTTTGCAAGCTATAAGCATAGTAACATCTTCTCAAAGAATGAAAATTTCATGTATGCCTACAACTGAAATGATGATAAACTAACTATATGATGCCCCCTCGAGGGAATGGTTAGCACAAGTATGTTGGCAAATGGTCCCTTGAAAATAAAGAAGTGAAATGAGGGGACCAAAGAAAGTAAAGATGATGGGGTGAAAACACAATGATATTGAAAAAGTAGTCAAAGTCACTAAAAATGCAAGTGGGATAGTGTACAATGGTTTGCCTAAAGGTAGTTATAAGCATTATACCCTGATAGTGGCAATTTGGTATGATAAAATAATGATTTACCCAAAGGTGGCTATAATCATTGAGAAGATGGAGTTTCCCTAGTTAGGATAGACAAATAATAACATACCCCTATATGGGCAAAAAAAGTAAAGTGGTAAAAACACAATGATTTACCCAAAGGTGGTTATAATCGTTGATAAATTTAGGTGGGATAGTGTGCAATGATTTACCCATAAGAGATTATAATAATTATATCCTCATTATGGCAAACATGATAAACTTGGCCAATAATGATGATAACTTAAGATAGAGGGTAATGATGAATTAGAACAACCTCCTAGTAAGGAGATGCTCATCTGAACTAATAAAATTTGAAATTATTTCATGGTTAATTACTCTATTTTGGATATTATTAGGATTGAATTAATATATCTATGGTGAAGAGATGTCACCATTTCTAAATAGACTTCTTGAAGTTGAGGTTTATTGTATCATGTGTCGGTAGGCATCATGATATAACATCATGAGGATTTGGCTGAAATATACATGAGGACTGACTCTTGTAATCCAATAGTCAATAGAAAACAATGCACCAATGATAGAAACCATGATGAAAATGTAAATATATGAATATGGATGGATTCAAGTATAAGTGTTGGCAAGGAATCACTTAATGAACACACATAAATTGAATCAAGGCAATAGTGCTAAAAGCAAACAAATAGGTAGACAAACAAAAAAAATAAGCAAAAATAAATAAATAAATAACCTTATGAACATTACCCTTAGAAAATAGGTGATAAATTAACAAATGAACAAAATAGGGGAATATAATAAATGGAAGGGGGCGGCCAAGCTATCTCCATATGTAATATCCAATAAAAAACTATAGGCCAAATTTAATTCTCCTAGGGAATGGGAAGAAAATGATGACTAATGAAAACAAATAGAATGGATGTGTTAGAAGAATATGAATGGTCTTGAAAAATTCTAAGTGCATGAGATAAAAAGGCCAAAAAGGATGGGCAAACTAAATGATAAGTGATTTGTTTGTAACTTAGTAAGGGTTTCCAAAATCCTTAAGGCAAAGAAGTGGTCAATGTTTTTGTTCTTTTATAATGATTTTTCAAATGTTTTTGGAATTTTTTTAGAGGTATCTCAACTTGATCAAGAATTATGAGACACCAAATGGCTCAATCTCACAACATGGTGAGAGCATTCAAAATTAGGTTACTCACAAAATGATGAGAGTGTGGCTTAGGTTATTCACAAAATAGTTAGAGTGTGTCTTAGGTTGCTCATAAAATGGTGAGAGTGTGGATTAGTTTTCTCACAAAATGATGAGAGAATGGTGAAGGGTGATTGAGCTAACCACAACAAGTATTAATCACTACCTACAGAGTCCTAGAGTAGGACCTCAATTCACTTTAGTTCCACCTATAGACACCGAAATCATGTCTAACCCTTGGTCATCCTCCCCCTTGGTCCATTCCTAACCCATTCCTAACCCATACACTTACTAATTTAAAATAATAACTTATTTTGAATTAATAACCCCCCCCTTTTGACACATCACCTATAACACCTCATCTAACACCTCGCCTTGGACCATTTCCCACCCTGTGACTCACCCAAGACCTATTCTTACTCCTTTCCAACCACCTAACCAACTCTCATGCGTATTTAGCCCAACCTTCAACAATTCTCCAATGAATTATGCACTTGGCAGATGGAAAACGGGCTTGATAGCCCTTTTACTCATTCTCCACCCACTGACATCGATCAAATGTCAGTCGACGCTGGTGGGATCACTAACGTCAATTTACTTAAACCAAATTCTAACCTCTCGCTAAGGCTAATCACTAATCACAATCGCTAATCACTAGTCGGCTAATCATGAATCTCGAATCCTCTTCTCACAAAACAAAATTCTCTTGTTCTTGCTTCCTAGCATTCTTTCTTCTGGTTTTCTTGTAGGTATCAACATTTTGACAACATTTTCTAGGCTTGGAGAACCAACACCAGTCATTCCATACAAGTTTGAAGATTGCATGACATCTCCATCACCAGCCACAATAGAAACACAGCTCCTGCACCTCTGCCAACTCGTGCCACAACTAAGTATTTGTATTGTTTTTATTTCAGTGTCATTTCATATATATTAGCATCCTGTCTACTATCCATTCCAAGCATCCTTGACACAACCTTGTCTATTCTTCTTAGAGAGGTTGAAAAGCCTTCTCTCACCCTTATCCCCCTTTTTTGCCTCTGTCACCCATTTAGTCCCTCTTAAGACAATACTATTTGTCCAATCAACTCAACACAAGCTATCAGAGTCCTATAGACCCTCCCAAGACCATTCTGATTGACTTGACTAAACTACTTTTTGAAAAGGCTGAGAGGCCTTTTTCCTACCCTTTACCCCTTTTTTTGATAACATATCCTCTACCTTAGTCCTTCCTAAAGATTCTATCTACTATCTTACTACCCTACACAAACTCTCAGACTACCACAGACCATTCTGTAGACCATTCTATTGACCAAGATCTCATTCAGACCCTATCAAAAGCCATTGCCCCGATCGATGCTGGCTACCAAGACTATTGCCCCTATCAACGTCGATAGACTAACTGATGTCGATGACCTTTAACTACCGACGCCGACAGAACCACCGATGCTGACGACTGTGTAAGATAGATTACTGCAAATAGGTAAGCATTTGCTTTCATTTTTTTAATTCAGTCTTAATCATTTCTATTTTTGGTTATATTTTGCTTTTTAACAATCAGTGGACTGTCATCCTCCAAGAAGTCTTTGCACTTCTAGGACCAAGCTCTCGCTTGGCAGTCCACTTTCTAGCCATCAAACAACTTTTGTGTTTTAGTCTCTTTCTTCTATAGGTGTCATCCTCCATAACCAAAGAGGAATTCCTTCAGTCATCTGAATTTGGTGCACAAGATTTCATCTGGGTACGTACAAGCCCTTGACCACTTATCTTAGTTTCTCATTTTTTTTTTAAATGTGAAAGTGAAAACTTGTATAGAAACATTCTGGCATGCTTGGTGGGACCCTAGGGTCTTCCTTGGGTTCTTTTCTTTCTTTTCATATAGGGTGCATTAGGTTTCTCCTTACATCTCTTTCTTCTATCTCTTCCAAAAGACACTATCAGTAAAAATTAAAAAGAATCATTCTTATTCTTTCTTTTTTTTGGCATCTTAGACTAGTCAAAAGTCATACTCTTCAACCTCTTCTCACTTGTCTTCATATGAACTCACATTTCTATTTGGGCTTAAAATTAATTGCATTTCATTTTTGATTGCATGCATATTTAGTCTACACATCTAGTAATTAAATTTCATCATGAATTAATCGTAGTCCACTTATGTTACACAACCAAATCACTTGCACAAATCAAACATCAAAACTTACTTGAGACAAGGCCCGACTGGGATTTCATCACCCAGCAGATACCTTACCCATCTCGGCAATCCTACTTGGACTTCACTACCAAGGGGAAAGCCCTCTCTATTCTCTAGTAGAGGATAATCTCTAGGGGAAGTATATACTTGCTAAACGGCCCAGCTGGGCTCTAGATTCATGAAGTGAGGGGATCAAGCTCCTAGCACTAGGCCACATACAAAACCTAACACAGACTCTTGAGCATCGAAACAGACCTAAAACCATCTTTAGACTACCTCTTCTAGGACCCATTCTACAAGACAACCTCCCCAACACACTCTAAGGCATAAGCCAGCAAGATTCTAAATGTTTATTCTTAAGATTTAACGCTTAGGATCTGCCTGTCTTCATCTATTTTTCTATTCCCATCTGTTTTTTTTGAGCTAGTGAGGACATTTTCTTCTTTTTTTCCAAAAACTTTCAAATTCTGAGTTTCTGGAAAATACAATAACCGGCATCAGTTTTACCACTGACGTCGGTAACTTTTCTTCACTGTCCAAAACTTTTTTCCCAAAATAGCAAGCTTAAAATCTGACTTTCTTGCTGTCCAACACCCATTCTGGTTTTTTGAAACTAAACAACATAGTTTCTAAAACCTGACCCTTTCTTGCCTTGAATGGTTTTGACACGCAGTCAAACCAAGGCTCTTCTTGACCACGGGAGGCAACAACTGCTTCTGCCTTCACCATCCATAACCAGTCCTCTAATGGAGTATCATTCAGAAACCAAACGAACTCCTACCCAATCGACCCTGACTCAGCCTCCCACTGTCCTTGATGGGGACCAAGACTTTGAAGGGTTACTTGCCCTCAATGTCAAGGCCCTTCAATATTATCTCACGAGAAGCCAAATGTGAGACTCTTTAGGCAACCCAATTTATGGGATGCCAACCTCCTTAGTTGAGACAGCAGCCATATCAATAGTGCCCATAATTCAACCCATAGACAATCAAGCCAACACCTTGACTAATAACCAGACCATGTCCTATCCTCAAAATTTAGCCTCTCTTTTTAGACCTACCTCCATGGGGGTTTTGGCACACCCTCAACCTCAAACTACTCAACCAAATTCTACACCCTTCCAAAACCTAGTGGTCTCTATCCCCCCTACTCTTACACCTATCAACACAAGAGTAACTGTCTACCCTTCAACAAGTGTGGCCACCCCTCAACTACCTTTGATGGCTTCTATCTAATTTGTGCCCACCAACCCCATAGCACAAGTGCCCTTGGCTTCAACATCCACCTTGATAACTAGTTACCCATATGTTGCAAATACACAAGCGTAACCAACCACATCATATGCTCCTCTCAATACCTTTCAAATGCCCTACAACCTAGGGGGCACTCCACCTGTCAATCCATCAACTAATATAATCAAAATGCTGATGGACAAAATGTCTAGTCTTGAGACCTCTATTTCTAGTTCACGAAATGCTCTCTCATATGAGCAAATTTGTAATGAACCCATTCATCCCTCCATCCCAATTCAGCCGTATCCCAGTTAGTGAGAACTTCCTAAATTTTCTCATTTATAGAGTAAGGAGGACCCACAACAACATATGCGAGCATTCAGACACGCTTGTTATCTCATAGCACATGATGATGCATTGTTGTTACGCACATTCCCCATTGTCACTTATTGGTGCTACTCTTGACTGGTACAGCGCTCTCATCAGTCACTCTCTTTTCACATTCACCCAGCTAGCCCAACTCTTCCTTGACCACTTCTTGATCAATATCACCAAAAAGGTCTCAATCACAGATCTATATTCTATCTGATAGTTTGACGACAAATCCATAGCCAATTTTGTTGCTCACTGGAGAGGCCTGATCAATCAACTCTCTTTTTCCCTACCTCAACCTGAGCTCATTGAGCTCTTTTCAAGAGCATGTGCCAAGCACATCTCTTCTACCTTGTAGGTCCATACATTTTGCACCTTTGACAAAGCTTTCATGATAGCTAGAAAGCTTGAACTACGTGCCATCAAGGAAAACAAAGTCAAGTTGCAGAGTAAAATCTCCAACTCCAAGTCCAATGAATCTTCCTCTAAACCTTCTTCTTCTAATTCCAAATCTAAGGCATCAGTAAATGTTGTAGTCGTTAAATCATCTTTTTTAACAAATAACCAATCTCAACCTTCCACATCAAACTACATCACCAAACAATTCCAGCAAAGATATGTGCAGCGTCAGTGTACTCCACTAGGAGAATCATACGCATCTATGTTGGATAAACTTGTCAAATAGGTAGTCCTCAATCTCCCCCAAACCTGACTACCTCCTCAATTCGATCCCTCATGCACTATCCCTGCGTGGTATAGGGAGAATGACTTCTTCAATTACCATTGTGTCAAAGGCCATGACACGGGCAATTGTAAGACTCTTAAGAACATCATTCAGGACATGCTTGATTAAGGTGACCTTGTCTTAGACAACCCCAATGCGCCACCCAATCAAAGCATAGACATCTTTAAACAACCCTTTCCTAACCATCCTCCTTGCCAAAACAATGTGCAAACCATGACTAATGACTCCCAAGAACATAATATATGTATAGTCAACATGGTCTTGCCTCTTATATCTAACCAACCTCTCTCACAGTCTCAAGAGGTTAGCCCGCCCATCAGTCCATCACATGTGGATGAATCCTCTTCTCCTGTTAGTTCTCCATCAACTTCCCTTATATTGGAGGATGCCTTGGCCATACCAGCACCACCAACCTCACCTTCATCATTCCTCCTACCAATGGAGGACCCTACCCTTCCTACTCAACTGCACGTAGAAGGCACAATCATCCCTGCCCTCTACCCTCTTAAGGAGCCACATTCTCCAATTCATTCTCCACCAAGAGAAGAACCTATCTCTCCATCTTCTTTGACCAATGATAATCCAGTTATAACTCCCCCACACCTTGGGTCTGAGACTGCCACACCTAAAACATTTTTAGCCCCACAACCATCCACATCTTTTGAAGGACCAAAGCCTCATCCTACATCTTCCCAACCATTCTCTCGATTAGTAGAGAAACTAGGAATTTTCTAATCAAGGAAAGAGGAACATTAGGCATTATGGGAGTGACTCAAAACTCCTCATCCTACCCAGCCTATCTCATCTCATGCCACTGACTCTCTTGTGACAAAATCCCCCAGAGTCTCTGACATAGACCAGACTGCCACTTCTAAACCCTCAAAACATCAACCATTCACATCAGAACATAAACCCTCATCCACCATATCAAAACCCATCAAGTCACTCGGTGTTTGCCTCGTCACTAACCTCACTCACCCGCAAGTGAAGGTAGACTTAAACTAGATCTCACCCAATAATAGTCCTCAAATCAAACCAAAGAAGACTGCTAAGCCATGGTAGTGAACCCCTCCTCCACCATCACCATTACCCTCTATTTTGGGCCCTCATCCTTCTACCCTAATAAGAGTGCTCCCTACTCCAACCCCTAACCAAAACAAGTTACCTCCACTACTTCTTTTGCCTACCACAAGCCTACCCTCTCTGAAAAATTTGTCACCTCTCACAAAGAAAGTGTTATCTCCACATGTGGCCACACCACCAACCCAAAAGGTGGTACGAAAGCCTCCTTCGACAGCCCCCAAGCACAAGTCACCAGCATCTCACACATCAACAAGCATGGACCCTTTAGTGGGCTCATACGCTTTGATATTGCACCAAATTTTGTAGACCTCTAGCATAACCCTTCCACCTATCAAGCCATTCCAACCCCTTAGGTAAAAACCTTCTTGGTTCGACGATACTAAGATTTGCCTATATCATCATATGCCAAGACATGATACCGAGGATTGTTGTGCCCTCAAAGTGGTCATTCACCAATACATAGAGAAAGACACTCTTCTTTTTGAGGACACTATCGATAGACCTTCGACACCTTCTCATACTTCTCAAACCCCTTCATCGACATCGACATCTCATCAACAAACTATGGTCCCTTCACCTCTTTCACCTCCTATCTTTGAAATTAACACCATCCACATAACCACTAGGTCACAAAAGGATAAGGCAAAAGAAAAAGCTGCTATTCCTTGGACCTACCCTTTTGTCCAGCCACCTCAATCACCAAAGCCCAAGATTTCCATCTTGGGTGCATCCCAACCCTCTTCTTCAGGGGCAATCCATGACTCTATGTTAAAATAGCTTCACCAAATGCCCATGAAGATGACCTTATATGACCTCATCCAAAGCTCACCCTAGCATCATCAAGCTCTAATCAGAGCCTTACAGGTAGTGGAGGTCCAACCCAAAGACCCTCAACCACTAGCTGCCCTGGTCCATTCTTTATCCCCCATCACCTCTATCACTTTCAATGATTTTGAAATTCCTACCTCTACCTCAAAAGATCAGGATGCTACCCTTTTCATCACAGCCTACATTGATCAAACTTGCATTAAGCGAGTTATGATTGATGGGGGTGCCAGCATTAATATCATTTTTACCCATGCCTTTGATCAATTGGCCCTCCCCAAGAATTGTGTATCAAAAACCGATGCAATCCTTTGATCCTTTAATGACACCACCGCTAACACTATTGGCACCATCATCCTCCATATTCACATTGGCTCGTGCACAATCCCAAAGCTCTTCTACATCATCGAAGAAGAATTCCAATATAACATGCTATTAGGATGACCCTAGATCTATGCCATGGCTTGCGTCCCTTCTACACTTCACCGTTTTGTCAAATTTGAACACGATAGACAAGTCCATGTCATTCTTGCCGACCCATCCCCTTCAAGACTTATAACACAACCTATCGACCAAATGACATTCTCATTCCTCTCAAGACACTAACCTAAACACTACCTCCATCTGCAGAAGCTTCAACCAGTACGCAAATGGCAGTTGCACTCACATCACCTTCTCAAGCGACAACCAAGGACCCCATGGAAGATATCTTCCAATGACTTTCACTTGGGGAATATCACTTACTTACCCTAGACATGTTCTAGACTCTACAAGAGTATGGATAGCTTCATCACGGTCTAAGCTATGACCATCAGATCAGAATGGTCATTCCTTATGGTCCTCCTAGCCTTCGAACCAATCTCATCTATGGGGGGCTAAATCAAGCTCCTACTAATGGGAATCCTTTCTCCTCACCTCAACCATTCACATTTGACTTCTCCTTTCTTGGCAACCCCACCTTTGCTCATACCTACCTTTATAGGTGTGCATGGAAGGGTTTTGGCTTTGGGTGCTATGAACAAGGCTTCCATCAGCCCATCAAACCACCCAATGACAACAATGCCAAGAAATGATATGGTTTGGGTTTCCAAGAACCCACTGAGACTTCTACAAACCTTTGTCCCAAACCCACCATTGACCAATCTCCTCCAGGCTCACCTATTATTCCCCCTTCACCTACAGAGTCAGTGGTTTCCATCCCTCATAGTTTTTTTTGCATAAACACCATCCGCTTGGAACCCTAACCTATTAACTCAACGGGGTCTCCAGGTCTCTCCCTCTCGTTTATCCCAACATGATAGATGATGAATCAACAAGCATCAACATTGTTCACTGCATAGATGATGATGCCATTCTCACCTACATAGGTGTTGATGACTATTTCATTCAGCACTCCCTCCCTTCTGAAATGTAGGTTATGTTAAATTTATCGACCATTGACATTAACCTTCTATCTTCTAGTGTTCCTCACGTCTTAAAGATTGGTCAATCTCTAGACACCCAGGAGCAGATCGACTATACCACATTTCTTTTAGACAATCACAAGGCCTTTGCCTAGACCTACGGTGACATGCCTGGCATCAACCCTAACATTGTCATCCATAACATTGTCACAAACCCAAAGGCTAAGCCTGTCAGGCAAAAGCTTCACAAAATGCATCCTTGCATTGCACTCCTTGTCAAAGAGGAGCTTCAGCATCTTCTCTCTATCTCTTTCATCCAACCCATTGATTATCCGCAGTGGGTATCTAACATTATCCCTATTATCAAAGCAACTGGGGGGAACTGAATCTGCATGGACTATTGTGACCTCAACCTGGCCTATCCCAAAGATGACTTTCCTCTTCCCAACATTGACCAACTTGTTGATCTCATGGCTAGCCATGAGATGCTATCACTCATGGATGAGTTTTCAGGATATAACCAAATCCAGATTGCACTGGAAGATTAGCACAAGACTACCTTCATCACCCCATGGGGACTTTCTACTATTGAGTCATGCCTTTTGGCCTCAAAAATGTAGGTGCCACATATCAATGTGCCATGACTTACATTTTTCACAATCTCCTCCATAAAGTCATGGAGGACTATGTGGATGACCTGCTTGGCAAGTCTAAGCTTCATCGCGACCATTTGACTATCCTCAAGATCATCTTCTCTCATCTTCTTCAGTATAATGTCCACCTTAACCCCAAGAAATGCGTCTTTGGGGTCCTCTCAGGGAAGCTCCTAGGGTTCATCGTCTCTCTCCATGGCATTGAGATAGATCCCACTAAAATCTGTGCTATCCTCGAGATGCCACCTCTGACCAATCTCAAGCAGCTTTGTAGTCTGCAAGGGAAGCTCCAATCCATCTGCTGCTTCATCTCGTAGCTTTCTGACCGCTACCAACCTTTTCATCATCTCCTTAAGAAGGACGTCTCCTTTAAATGGGATAAGGACTATCAAGAGGCTTTTAAAGCCCTCAAACACTATCTGGTCTCTCCACCAATCCTCATTCCACCTAAAGATGACCAACCCTTCTACCTTTACATCTCTACCACTAACCATTCATTAGGTGCCATGATCAGGCACCAAGATGAGCATCACCATGAGCAAGCATTTTACTATATCAGTTGAACATTGGTTGACTATGAAACTCAGTATACTCATATCGAGAAACTCTGTTTGGCCTTAGTCTTTACTGCTACCAAGCTCCACCATTATCTTCTCAACCACAAAACCTTTGTCATCACTCACACTGACCCTCTTAAATACATGCATTCCAAGCCATACCAAAATCAATGTATGGCTTGGTGGCTCATGTTGCTTGCTGAGTTTGACTTCAAATTCATCCAGCAAAAATCCATCAAGGGGCAAACCATTGCTAACCAACTGGCAGATGCTCCTCTTCCTGACAATCAACCTTCTCAGTACGAGTTTCCTGATGAATCTATCACCGCGCTTTCCACCGATGACACAATCTACCAAATGATGATGTTCTTCGATGGCTCCAAATGTCAACTTGGTGTAGGTGCGAGAGTCATCCTCATCCCACACGAGGGTGAGCCCATGCCCCTATCTTTCAAACTCGACTTTAAATGTACCAATAATATGGCTGAATACGAAGCCTTAATTTTGGGACTTCAAATTGCCCTTTCTTTAAGCATCAAGACCATCAACATCTTTGATGACTCACAACTTATCATCAATAAAATCAATGAATCATATCTTTGTAAAAATGAAATTTTGCAAAGGTACAAGCACCATGTTGACACCCTTCTAGCCTCTTTCAACCATTACCTCTTGCAGACTATTCCTTGATCTATGAATAAGTTTGTTGACACCATGGCTTCTCTCGCCTTGCATATTCCCTCTTCATCATCCTCATCAAGACTTTACATCATGGTACATCGTGTGCCATTACCTTCATACATTTCCATTGACATCAACCTCATCAACACCATAGACTTTAGTCCATAGGATGTGTGGTATAAATAACTTGTGTACTACTTGGCTCATTCTATCATTCCTCCTAACCTCTCTAGCAATGCACAGTGGGCTTTCATCAAACACACAGCTCACTATACCATGCTAGGGGGTCTTCTCTATAAAAGAGGTTTTGATGGCCTTCTTCTTCACTATCTAACCTCCACTGAAGTGTCTCATGCCATTAAACAAGTCCATGATAGGATTTGTGGTAGACACTTCAGTATTAACTTGGTTGCCAAGTGCATCCTTCGCCTGGGCTATTATTGGCCCACTCTTCATCAAGACTATAACAACTATGTTTAGCATTGCATCAAGTGTCAATATCATGCTAACTTGCTTCATCTCCCTAGCCATGCCCTATAAGTTGCTCAAGATTTTTGGCCTTTTTCACAATGGGGCTTAGATCTCATCAGTGAGATTAACCCTCATTCATCTCTTCATCATCAATCCATTATCACCACCACTGAGTATTTTACTAAATGGGTGGAAGATATTCCTCTCATCTCCATAAAAGCCAACAAAATTGTCAACTTCATCAACACCCACATCATCTATCATTTTGGTGTACCTCACAAAATCATCACCAATAACGGCAAGTCATTTAAAAATAAAACTGTCTAGAAACTTTATGACTCCTTTGGCATCAAACTTAGCTTTTCTTCGCCTTACTACCCACAAGCAAATGGGCAGGCCGAGGCTTCCAACAAAATCTTAACTAAAATTTTCATGAAGGTGGTCAATGAAACTGGAAGGGATTGGCACATTCACATTCCCTTCGCTTTGTGGGCCTACCGCACTAGCATCTGAACCTCTACGGGTGCTACTCCTTTCTCTTTAGTGTATGAAATAGATGTTGTCTACCTCTCAAAGTATAGATCCCATCTCTTCGCATCTCTCTGCATGACATTCTTTCTAATGATGACTTTTTTCAAGATCAATTAGCTCAACTTGAGTTACTCGATGAATGTCATCTTGCTGCCCTCAACCATCTCCATGTCTATCAAAATCACATCAAACAAGCCTATAACAAAAATTTGAGAGAACAAGATTTCAACATCAGAGACCTCATCCTCAAAGAGAAGCAACACGTGACCAATATGGAATAGATTAAATGAGGCAAATTTGATCCTATTTGGCTCAAACTTTACATCATCATGCACAAGTATGGATCAGGGACTTATCGTCTGTCTTCTCTTGAAGGTTGACCAGAACTTGAGCCCCTTAATACCTTGCATCTATGACCATTCTACTATTAGTCGAGTACTCACTCACTTGACATTTAACTTGAGCTCGTCCCTTGAGCAACCCTTGTCCTTTTAATCCTCATTTCTTTCAACCCTATTTCCCTAAAGCAAGCCCTATGTAACCCTTTTATAAAGTATGAATGCTTTGTCCTAATAAAAGGGAGCCCTTGAACTTCTATAGTCTTGTCCATGACTCAAAATTCTATCAAAAAAATAAATTGATGTCAAAATATCAAAGGCCATAAACTCTAAAGGCAGACTGCTCCCTCGAAGGATAGCTATTCAAAGCCCTCATATATATATAAAGCAAAAATATAGACCACTCCCTCGAAGGATGGCTATGACTAAACTCTTGCTATAAACAACACTTTCTTACAAGCTTCCCACATCGATCAGCTTCACCAATGACCACAAAACAAAATGACATCTCTATGTAGACTTCCCGCCTTGATCAGTCTGCTAAAAAAAAAACAAAAAAACAAAAAAAAAAAAAACATTAGGTCATGGACTTGGCTTGTAGTCATCTCAGGGTCTCCTATCAAAAGGGGCAAAGTTATACCTACTAAAAAGAGGTTACCCTCTCATCACATATCACATCACCTACTCAAGGGATTTCGAGCTCATTTTAAATATCAAAGTGATTCGATTACCTCTCTAACACAACCAATGGTCAATGATGTAATGCATGAACGGGGTTTTTGTTTCTAAAAACCCCCTACTTATGTTATCATTATGGTCCTTGTCAATGAAAGGGCAAAAATGCCTTTCACTTCCTCCTTACCTTTGGTCACATTCAACCAAATGATTTTCCATCCAACCCAACCTAACCTTTTTCAGACCACAAAACATTATCATAGACCATTCACACAAGTTTCTATGGACACAAATACACATGGAAACTATCGACCACACAATTTATATTAAGCATAAACCATTACTTGTTGAAGCATAAATAGACTCAATTCATTTTTAGCATACATCCATCATGAATATGGAAAATTGCTAGGGATGAAAGACTCCTCACCAATGTTACAGAATACACCATCACACAATATGGAAAATGCTGTAACATCATCTTATCCTCATCATTTCAACACATGACCAAAATCAATCATCGACCACTTTGACTCTTCATCTAAACTACATTGGTCTGAGGCCCCTTCCAATCACAGCTATGTAGGTAGCACTCAAATGACACGATGTCTTCTGGGGTTAGCTCGACCACCCTCATTCATTCGTCTACCTGACGGACAAACCATATCCTCCTTTTGACCATGACTTGACCTTGACCAAACACATCAACCACTTCGACCCTTTTCCTCCCTTTTGGGAGAACTACATTGGCCTGAGGCCCTAATGATGGGGGCTATGTAGGTAGCACTCAATTGACATGGGTTCTTCTGAGGTTAGCTCGGCCATTCCTTTGTCTGTCCATCTAATGGACCATCCACCTCGACCAATGACCATGGAAATCGTGACTATCTCCTTTGACTCCAACCACTTCCAAGACAACGTTGCCTTGGTTGTTTTTGCATGTATACCACCTCACAAATGGTTAGCAAAATTATCTGCAACCCATATTTTGACCCTCACAAGTATAAGATCGCAAGCCGATTGATCCCCACTACTTGTGACATTTTCATGTTTCCAGGAGCACTTCTTGAGCTCGAGATACTTAGAACACGATGACCATTGGAGCTTCAACTTAGATTAAATAACCTGATCAGCTATGACTAAATGTTGGGGCTTGGTTACTTTAATTTTAGCACTCCTCGACCCTGACTTGTGATAATTTGTCTTGACCATCTTGTGAAGTGGTATGCGTGCAATCACAACTATTGCAGCATTCTCACTCACACTTTCACCCTTTTCATCCACTCTCTGTCAAATCAACACCCAATTCTAGGTTCCCTTCCCTTGATTCTTGCTTTGAGGGGGAATACCTCATCCCATAAATGGGGCAACCCATTCCTATTTTTGTCTTGTAGTTCATTGGAACAACCAATAGGGCAAAAACAATCTCATCCTATACCTGGGGCAATCAACTCCTATTTTTGTCTTGTAGTTTGTTAGAACAACCAACAAGACAAAAAGGGGCAAATGTAGACACCGAAATCATGTCTAACCCTTGGTCATCCTCCCCCTTGGTCCATTCCTAACCCATTCCTAACCCATACACTTACTAATTTAAAATAATAACTTATTTTGAATTAATAACCCCCCTTTTTGACACATCACCTATAACACCTCGTCTGACACCTCGCCTTAGACCATTTCCCTCCCTGTGACTCACCCAAGACCTATTCTTACTCCTTTCCAACTACCTAACCAACTCTCATGTGTATTTAGCCCAACCTTCAACAATTCTCCAATGGATTATGCACTTGGCAGATGGAGAACGGGCTTGATAGCCCTTTTACTCATTCTCCCCCTGCTGACATCTGTCAAATGTTGGCCAATGCCGGTGGGATCACCAACGTCAATTTACTTAAACCAAATTCTAACCTCTCACTGAGGCTAATCACTAATCACTAATCGCTAATCACTAGTCGGTTAATCATGAATCTCGAATCCTCTTCACGCAAAACAAAATTCTCTTGCTCTTGCTTCTTAGCGTTCTTGCTTCTAGTTTCCTCGTAGGTATCAGCATTTTGACAACATTTTCCAAGCTTGGAGAACTAGCACCAGTCATTCCATACAGGTTTGAAGATTGCATGACATCTCCATCACCAGCCACAATGAAAACACAGCTCCTGCACCTATGCCAACTCATACCACAACTAGGTATTTGTATTGTTTTTATTTCAATGTCATTTCATATATATTAGCATTCTGTCTACTGTCCATTCCAGGCATCCTTGACACAACCTTGCCTATTATTCTTGGAGAGGTTGAAAAGCCTTCTCTCACCATTATCCCCCTTTTTTGCCTCTATCACCCATTTAGTCCCTCTTTAGACAATACTCTCTGTCTAATCAACTCAGCACAAGCTATCAGAGTCCTACAGACCCTCCCAAGACCATTCTGATCCACATGACTAAACTACTTCCCAAAAAGGCTGAGAGGCCTTTTTCCTACCCTTTACCCCTTTTTCTGACAACATATCCTCTACCTTAGTCCTTCCTAAAGATTCTATCTACTGTCTTACTACCCTACACAAACTCTCAGACTACCACAGACCATTTTGTAGACCATTCTATTGACCAAGAACTTGTTCAGACCCTGTCAAAAGCCATTGCCCTGACTGATGTCGGCTACTAGGACTATTGCCCCTACCGATGTCGGCAGGCTAATTGATGTCGATGACCTTTAACTATCGATGCCGATAGAACCACCGACATCGGTGACTGTGTAAGACATATTACTGCAAACAGGTACGCATTTGCTTTCATTTCTTTTATTCAATCTTTATCATTTCTATTTCTGGTTATATTTTGCTTTGTAATAATCAATGGACTGTCATCCTCCAAGAAGTCTTTGCACTTCTAGGACCAAGTTCTCACTTGGTAGTCCACTTTCTAGCCATCTAATAACTTATGTGTTTTAGTCTCTTTCTTCTACAGGTGTCATCCTCCATAACCAAAGAGGAGTTCCTTCAGTCGTTTGAATTTGGTGCGCAAGACTTCATCCAGGTACGTACAATCCCTTGACCACTTATCTTAGTTTCTCATTTCATTTTTAAATGTGAAAGTGAAAACTTGTATAGAAACACCACCCTTACAACGGAAGAACTTGACTAGTGTAGTAATCATTTCAACTAAAATAGACATAGTTGGCAAAAAGGCACAGCGTGGCATAAGAAGTGGCAAGTTGGTATGTCAAGGCTTAATGTTTCCCCTAGTTTGTCCATAGGTGGTTATAACTAGGACACAATGGCATAGATTAATGGTACTAATTTTCCCAAAAGTGGTCATAATTAGTAGCAAGATCAGTGATAGAAAAGGAATAACAAATGAAAGATGCAATTGCCAAAACTTCTATCACACTATCCCAAAATATGTTTTCTATCTAAAGTACTTGAACTAACTAATGAATTGATTAGATACCTCGATGTTAAAAATATGTAATAAATGACTAAAACCAAGGTCAAATGGGCTCAAATTTAGAAGATACTAGGTCAATACAATGGAAGTGAAAAGTAGATACAGCGAAGAGATAGAGAAGGATGGTATTTGTATAAAGAATAATAGTGATAAAATGTCATAATTGAAATAATCTTTACAAAAAATACACCTTAGAATTCAAGCATAGTATTGCTTGAGATGAATAATATTCATTAGTTCTAGAAGTTTGTCATCATCTAGTGTGGCAAGCTTGTATGCTCTTGATCCATAATCTACAATGATGATGAAAGGCCCTATCTAGTTTGATTTAAATTTCCCTTTATGCTTCTTCTTAGCCATGGTATTTTTTTTGGTTTTATTTAAGAACAAGATTACCAAGTTCAAATGTTCTATACTTAACACATTGATTATAGTGGCCTTTGAGTCAATTCTATTATTTTTGAAGATTGTTGAGCACAGTTGTGTATGTTTCATCAAATAGATCTAGCTCTTGTAGGCAAGCTACTGGATAGTCATGATCATCTGGGATATGCTTGAAAGAGATGCATAGTGAAGGTAATTACACCTCAATGGAAAGGATGGCTTTAGTATCATAAAAAAGTGAGTATGGAGTGTATCTTATGGGGCTATGATGACTAGTATAGTATGCCCAAAGGGTAGAGAATATATAGAGGTGCCAATCATGATTGGCATCATTAACAATCTTTTTAAGAATGTTGACAATGGTTTTGTTGGATGCCTTAGCTTGGCCATTATCTTGAGGGTAATATGTTGTAAAAAAATGTTATGTGATGTTGTATTTAGTACATAGCCATTCTACATCCTTGTTCTCGAATGATCCTCCATTATTAGATATAATATCAAAGGGGATACCATAGTTGTAAATAAGGTGGTTAAAAATGAATTTGGAAATTTGATTTCCAGTCACATGAGGAGTATAGCATCAACCCACTTAGTGAAATACTCAGTGGTAGTAAGGATATGTTTGTGACTATTAGATGAAGTGGGGTTAATCTTCCCAATGAGGTCAAATCCCCATGTAGAAAATGTCCATGGTGTCAACATTAGTTTTAGATTTTTTTCTGGGGCATGATTCAAATTAGCATGCCATTAACATTTATCACACTTTTTTATGTAGACAGTGGTATCTATGTCTATTGTGGGCCAATAATAACCAATATGAAAAAGTATTTTGGATAGGACTGTTTCCAAACAAGTTTTTGCTTTTCACATTCAAAGGAGAAATGAGGAAATAAGATAAAAGGTCTTGGGCTTGTATGTACCCAAATATAGTTTTGTGCACCAGATTCAGATGATAGCAGGACTCCTCTTTGGTTGTGGAGGATGACACCTGTAGAAGAAAGAGACTAAAACACAAAAATTATTAGAAGGCTAGAAAGTGGACTACCAAGCAAAGGCTTGGTCCTAGAAGTGCAAAGACTTCTTAGGTGATGACAGTCCATTAATAAAAAATAGAATATTAACAAAAATAGAAAATGATAAAAATAGAATGAAAGAAATGCAAGCAAATGCATATCTGTTATGCAGCAATCTGCCTTGCACAGTCACCGACATCGGTGGTTATGCTAGCGTCGATCAAGGAAGTTACCGATGTCAGTTAGTCTGCCAACGTTGGTAGGGGTAATGGTTGAGGTCGATCAGGGCAATGGCCTAGGACAGGTTCTGGATGGGTTTTTGGATTTGCAAAATGGCCTAAAGATTTGTCTAGATGATTTGAGAGCTATTTAAGGGTTTGAGAACTTGTTTAGATAGTCTGTGTAGGGTTGTGAGGCAAGAGGTATGGTTAGAATAGGGGATCAGAGAGAGGATAGGGTGACAGGGAGATAGGGATTAGAGAAGGCCTTTCAGCCTCTCAAGGAAGGGTAGGTTAAGTCTGAGTAGTGGGCTGGTTAATAGATGAATTAAAAAGAAATACTGAAATGAAAAAGATAGTAAAAATACTTATCTCTTTGCTTGTTAAAGAGGGAGTGTAGAAGACCTATTGTTGATGCTATTGACAGACCTACAATGCCAAGAGCTTGGAGTTGTTCTTGCAGAGTACCTGTAGCTGGTGATGTTTGTTGTGTAAGAGGGAGAGAGAGAGAATTTGAATGTTGGGATGCCAAAGAGTTTTCATTCACGGGGGGGGGGGGGGCCAGCAACGGATGTAGAAAACTAGTTTTAAAGGAAACTGACGTTGGTAGAACTGCCAATGTCAGCCATGTAATGACCGATGTCGGCAGTCAAAGAATGGGGATAGAGGCTAATTTTATCCTTCTATCCATTTTTACAAGCTGCCAAGGTCAAATGGCATGGGAAAATAGTTGAGAGGGGCTTAAATGGATTCGAGAGGAAGGGTTAAGATGGGATTTGGGTCATTAAGGCTTGGAATGAGGTGGGGGCATCCAAGGGGAGGAATCTGAGGTGGCATGGGTGAAGTGGCAAAGGGGGCCATTAGATTAAAACATTTGATTTTTAATTTAATCTAATAATTAAGGGGGCTAGGAATTATGTTGGAGGATGGACCAAGGGGACCAAGGGGGGAGGATGACCAAGGGATAGACACAATTTTGGTGTCTACATTTGCCCCTTTTTGTCTTGTTGGTTGTTCTTGACAAACTGCAAGACAAAAATAGGAGTTAGTTACCCTAGGTATGGGATGAGGTGTTCCCCCCTCAAAGTGAGAGTCGAGGGAATGGAACCTAAGATCAAGTGTCGATTTGATAAAGAGATGGATAGAGAGGATGAAGAGTAAGTGTGAATGCTGCAATAGTTGTGATTACACGTATACCACTTCATGGGATGGTCAAATCAAATTATCACAAGTCGAGGGTCGAGGAGTGCCAAAATTGAAATAACTGGGCCCCAACATTTGGTTGTAGCTGATTGAGTTATTCAATCTTAGCTAAAGCTCCAATGGTTGTCATGTTCCAAGTATCCTAGGCTAAGGAAGTGCTCTTGGAAACATAAAAATGTCACAAGTAGTGGGGATCAACCGGCTTGCGATCCTATACTTGTGAGGGTCAAAATATGGTCTACGGACAATCTTGCTAACCAGTCATGAGGTAGCAAAGGCAATCAAAACAACCAAGGCAGAGTTGTCTCAAAAGTGATCGAAGGAGATAGTCATGATCTCTAAGGTCTGGTGGTCGAGGGACAAAAGTAAAAGTGATCTCAGGTGTGCCCCAAGAGGTTAAGAGGACTTCTACTATGAAAGTTGACTGATTGGGGCATGATTTTAGGCATGGGTGAAGAATTTGGAGGGTTGAAGGCTGCCAATGTCAGTGATAAAACCGACGTCAGTTGTCCTTGTCTGATGTCAGCAAAAATTGGCCGATGTCGGTGGCCTAGGGCATGCCGATGCTGACATCGATGGCCTACCAAATCTGACAAAACCAGATTGGTGGCCCACCAAAAGTCATTTGTGATTGTTTGACTGAGAGAAAAAAGGGTTCTAGATTGATTGAGTGTGATAGTGACTTATTGTGAGTGCATTAGTAGTGTGAGGTGTTAGAGTGAGATTGGTGGAAAGAGTGAGTGGGTTAGAGCTGGAGAGGAGGTTGCAAAGTCAGTTGTGGGCCCACTAGAGCTTACAGATAGAGAGACATAATAGAGATGGTAGAGGGTAGTAGAAGACTCGTGATAGGTCCAATGCTAGCGGCACCCATCGTGCCACCACACTGGCATCGACAGGATGAGGTAGGAGGTGTTGTGAACTCTGTTTGGTTTGGTTTTGAATTTGGTTTTTGTTTTTGAAATTTTGATGTTTTTAGCTAGAAAGTGAGGGGAAGGTGTAGCTAGGAGGGTGGAAAGGGTAGTTAGGTCATGCTAGGGTAATTTAGGAGTTTTTTGGGGGTAAATGGGGGCTATTGGGGGAAGCCCTAATGTTAGGACTCACCTCGTTCGGCCTTGGGGCTGAACTAGTCACCGGTGTCAGTGGATTCACTGACATTGGCTGACTAGCAGTCGGCATCAGTCACTTGCCTGCCTGTGTTAGTCACTATGTGACTGATGTCAGTTAGATAAGTGCCATCATTAGCATAAGAACTGATGTCGGTGGCTGCCTGGTCTAAGGGTTTAGAAAATTGCCAAGTCAAGGGGTCGAAGTTGTGCCAAGGGCTTCTCGGGTGCCAAGATAGCCATAGATGATCAGGTAGATGGTCAAGTGGATAGATGAAAGGGAAAATGGGTGAGCTAGGTCTCCAAAAAATAAAAAAGAGTCACAGGGATTAGGAGTCACGCTGACATGGGTTTGATTATTGGATGTAAGTGAGGTAGACACTGATGCTGTAGGATCAGTTATCATCATTGTTGATGCAGATGCATCAGGACATCACTGGAGAGGAGTGGGCATAGATGAGCATAGTGGGACTCAGTGGGCTGTAGTGATATTACTAAGTGGTGAGGGATGTGAGCCTGATGGTGGCTCTGATCAAGCGATGGGATCATTCCACCAACACCTTCCACTTACTAACAGGGGAGATGACAGTGACAGTCGAGGATATATACCAAATTTTATGGCTATCGGTACACAGAGTAGACCTATATGCATGCTCGAGAGAGGTGCATGATATCCACATGGCTACACTATTTGGGGAGCACATCATTGAGATGAGCTACCACTCAGCAAGTTTTGCCTATGAGCCCCTCTACGCTGCAGATGAAGATGCAATCAGCTGGCAATTTTGATGATGATTGGTATCACAGTCTATGCACTACCAAATGCAGAGGGAGATAGGTTTCTAGTTACTATGACCAGAGTTTTGATGGACATGATAAAGCAATAGATAGTGTTTGCCTGGGCACCTATCTTTTTAGCCCAGGTATACAAATAGCTGTGGGGCATCAATCGGTAGCGGTGGTATAGTCTGTGTGTGGGCCACCTCCTACACTATTGGGCATATGAGCATATCATGGTTACATGACCTCTTGGCCTCCCAGTGGTGATTCAGGCTGGCTTCAGAGTTGGCTTTAGGCAATGGCACAAGGTTATGGTGCAAACGCAGGTAGATGGAGTAGTCAGAGACATCGACTACTACTGAGGGGTACTAGAGGCCCTGATTATGGTAGACATCATCTAGAGACCATATCTAGGGTATCCAACATTCAGAGACCAGGGAGAGCAGATGGTTACAACTCAAAGCATGTGATGGGTCAAGGGTAAGCGAGCCAGTGAGCTCGAGAGGATACCTACAAAGAGAGTATAGTGCTAGTATGGGTTGTTATAAGATGTGCCACCTACCTTCCCATAGTACAAACGAGACGACATAGAGGTGCCACTCCCACTACCAGAGGAGACAGAGGAGATAGACTTTGAGGAGTTACTAGTAGGCCTTGGGATAGCAGATCTAGGATGCACAGAGGCCTACTCAGCATGGTGGGCAAGGTAGTATATAGGGTTACAGGTAGGACCATAGTTTGATCTACAGACAATGATCAGAGAGTGGGATGAGGCCTGACAGGAGAGAGATGTAGCATGAGGATGGGTGACCATTTTGGAGAGCCAGGTCATAGGACTACAGGGGTAGATGGCAGGGTTTCAAGTTTTGGCAGGACAGGTGGCTACACTGATAGGGTAGATCACCATTTTATAAGGTCAATTGGTCATAGCCTAGGCACAGGCATTGGCAAGACAGGGTCTAATTCAACATCCACCTCAGTAGCTAGCACAATCAGCATCAGTGCAGCCAGCTCAGCCATAGCCACAGGGGTCAGTTCAGGGTGCAGCATCAGGCTTGATGGGTCCACCATAGACTGTACCTATATCTAGGTACAATAATGCATTAGATGAGATCGCATATTATGAGGGGGCCATCAGGGGGTTTCCTCATACAGTGATACTCAGATATGCAAGCTGAGCTGAGCTGTCAGAGATCAATGTCTTGTGTGACTACCTTGGGTTCTCATAGATGACATAGAGTAGAGGGTGGGGATGATATAGCATCTTCATGGCCACCGCCACCACCACCACAGCCATAGCCTTGAGGGCATATTTTGATGCTGTGTATATACCAGCTTGCATGCTGATGATGCGAGATGTACTTGATTTTTTTTGAGAGAGAGAAAGGCACAGACTATGCCATTGTAAAACATTGATATATATATATATATATATATATATATATATGATGTGATTTTGACCATTGATGTGTTATAGAAATGTTTTGGGTGTTAGATGTTTGCAGCGTTTTTCATATGTTTTAATGATGTATGATGAGATATGACATGTATGATGATGCTAGTGATGATATGTAATGATTAGGATGTAAATGATTATATGATGATGGTGCTTTGATTTTGTTAATGATTATGAAAATATGTGATTGTTTGTGATGTGATTGGCAGGTGACGAAAGAATGTGATGGAAGAAATGTGATGAAGGAATGGCCGAGCTAACCCCAGAAGACCCCATGTCAACAAAGTGTTGCCTACATAGCCCCTGTTGTAAGGGCCTTAGGCCAATGTAGTTCTCCCTAAAAGGGAGGAAGAGGGTCAATGTTATGGATTGGTCTGGTCGGGGTCAAGTCATGATCAAAGGAGGAAAGAAGGTTTGTCCATCAGAGAGACGAACAAATGAGGGTGGTCGAGCTAACCCTAGAGGAAATCATGTCAACTGAGTGCTGCCTATATAGCCCTAGTCTTAGGGCCTCAGACCAATGTATTTCGAATGAGGAGACAAAGTGGTTGATGTGACTAGTCATGAGAATGATTTAGCATGTCCCACATGTCTGAGGGGACATGCTTGAAATGATGAGGAGAGAGAAGATGTTATAGCCTTGTCAAAATGGTGTATTCTATAACATTGGTCAGGGTTTTTCATCCCTAGTAATTATCCATATTAGGTGAGGGACATATGCTAAAAATGAAGTGAGTCTATTTATGCTTCAACAAGTAATGGTTTATGCTTGACATAAATTATGGTCGATAGTTTCCATGTGTATTGGTGTCCATAGAAACTAGTGTGAATAGGCTATGTGAGTGGTCTGAAAAGATATTGGGTTGAGTTGGTTTGATAAATGATGTGGTTGAATGTGACCAAAATGTAAAGGAAGTGAAAAGCATATTCGCCCTTTCATTGACAAGGACCAGAAGGATAGCATAGATAGGGGTTATTAGAACCAAGAGCCCCATTCATGCATTACGTCGTTGACCATGGGTTGTGTTAGAATGGTAATCGAATCACTTTGACATTAAAGTGAGCAAAAATTCCCTTGAGCAGGTAATGTGATAGGTGAGAATAGGGTAACCCCTTTTTAGAGCAGAGAGAACCTTGCCCCTTTTTATAGGAGACCCTGAGATGAATACAAGCCAAGTCCATGACCATTTTTTTTTTGGTGCAGACTGATCAATGCGAGAAGTCTACATAGAGATGTCATTTTGCTTTATGGTCATTTGTGAAGCTGATCAATGTGGGAAGCTTTTAAGAAAGTGTTGTTTGTAGCAAGATTTAGTCATAGCCATCCTTCGAGGGAGTGGTCTATATTTTTGCTTTATATATTTGAGGGCTTTTGAATAGCTGTCCTTCAAGGGAGTAGTCTATTAGCTACAGCGATGATAGTGCAGCTGTCCTTCAAGGGAGCAGTCTACCTTTTTAATTTGATTTGATTTTTGACCTTGGATATTTTGACATCTCGATTATTTTTAACAAAATTTTGAGTCGTGGACAAGACTATAGAAGTTTAAGGGCTCCCTTTTATTAGGGCAAATCATCCATACTTTATAAAAGGGTTACATAAGACTTGTTTAGGGGAATAGGGTTGAAAGGAATTAGGATTAAGAGGATGGGGGATTGCTTAAGGGATGAGCTTAAGTTAAATGTCAAGTGAATGAGTACTTGACTAACAGTAGAATGGTCGCAGATGCAAGGCATTGAGAGGCTCAGGTTCTGGCCGTCCATCGAGGGAGGACAGATGATAAGTCCCTGACCCATACTTGTGCATGATGATGAAAGGTTCAAGCCAATTAGGGGTGAATTTTCCTCATTTACTTTGCTCCATATTGGTCACATGCTAATTGATGTTAGACATGAAGTTGGTTGATGTGTTGTTGGATTGTTTGGGTGATACTTGGTCAAGGTCTGGTTGGTGCTTGGTTGAGGATGTGATTAAAAGGTTGGTTGATGTTTGGTCAAGGTTTGGTTGATGTTTGGTCAATGTCTAGTTGATGTTTGGTCATTGTTTGGTTGGTTGAATGATATTTGGTCAAGGTTGGTTGAATGTTTGGTCGAGGTTTGGCAATGGTCGATTGAATGTTTGGTCGAGGTTTGGTTGATGTTTGGTTGAATGTTTGGTTGAGGTTTGGTTAATGGTCGATCGAGGTTAGGATAGTTGGTATAAAGTCAAACTCCCCCCAGTCATTTTGTGGTAGGAAGAATGTCTAACACTAGTGTGGATGATTAATGGGTTAGATAAATGAGAAGGAGAGAAGATGAGAAGGAGAGACCTGGGTACCCCACCTAGTTGATAGGTCAGGGTTCCCAAGCGAATGGCATTTAGGCATTGAAAAAGTTAGGAGGGATGGAAACCACCAACTCTATAGGTGAAGGGTGAAGAATAGGCGAGCTTGGAGGAGATCAGTCGATGGTGGGTTCACGACAAGGGTCTACAAATGCTTTAGTAGGTTCTTGGAAACCCAGACCATATCATTTCTTGGTGTTGTCGTCATTGAGAGGTTAGATGGGCTGATGGAAGCCTTGCTCATAGCGCCCAAAGCCAAAAACCTTCCATGCACACCTATAAAGGTAGGTGTGAGCAAAGGTAGGGTTGCCAAGAAATGAGAAGTCAAATGTGAATGGCTGAGGTGAGGAGAGAGGATTTCCATCAGTAGGAGCTTGATTGAGCCCCCCATAGATGAGATTGGTTTGGAGGTGAGGAGGCCCATAAGGAATGACCATCCTGATTCAATGGTCATAGCTTGGACTATGGTGAAGCTGTCCATACTCTTGTAGAGTTTGGACATCCACTGCCTGCAAGGCCCTAATCAGAGCTTGATGATGTTGGGGTGAACTTTGGATGAGGTCATACAAGGTCATCTTCACGGGTGTCTGGTGAAGCTATTTCAACATAGAGTCATGGATTGCCCCTGAAGAAGAGGGTTGAGATGTGCCAAGGATAGAAATTTTGGGTTTTGGTAGTTGAGGTGGCTTGATAAAGGGATAGGTCTAAGGAATGATAGCTTTTTCTTTTGCCTTATCCTTTTGTGACCTAGTGGTTATGTGGATGGCATTGATCTCAAAGATAGGAGGTGAAGGAGATGAAGGGGTCATAATTTATTGATGAGATGTCGATGTTGATGAAGAGGTTTGAGGGATACGAGAAGGTGTCAGGGGTTGATCAATAGTGTCCTCAAGAAGAAGAGTGTCTTTCTCCATGTATTGGCGAATGACAACCTTGAGGGCACAATAATTCTCAGTGTCGTGTCTTGGCATATGATGATATAGGCAAATCTTAGTATTGTCAAACTAGGAAGGCTTTGACCCGAGGGGTTGGAAGGGTTTGATAGGCAGAAGGGTTATGCTAGAGGTCTACAAAATTCGATGCAATATCAAGGCATATGAGCCCACTAAAGGGTCCGTGCTTGTTGATGTGTGAGATGCTGATGACTTTTGCTTGGGTAGTGTTGAAGGAGGCTTCTGTACCACCTTTTGGGTTGATGGTGCGGCCACATGTGAAGACGACACTTTCTTTGTGAGAGGTGCCAAATTTTTTAGAGAGGGTAGACTAGTGGTAGGTAAAGGAAGCAGAGGAGGCAACTTGTTTTGATTAGAGGTTGGAGTGGGGAGGACTCTGATTATGGTCAAATGATGAGGGCCCAAAATGGAGGGTAATGGTGATGGAGGAGGAGTTTACCACTGTGGTTTAGCAATCTTCTTTGATTTGGTTTGAAGACAACTATTGGTTGAGGCTTAGTCTAGGTCTACCTTCACTTGCGGGTGAGTGAGGTTAGAGTTGGGACGAACGCTGAGTGACTTGATTGGTTTTGATGGGGTAGATGAAGGTTTTGGACCTGATGTGGATGGTTGAGATTTTAAAGGTTTAGAAGTGGAAGTCTGGTCCTTATTAGAAGTCTTCAGAGATTTTGCCATGGGTGGGTTGGCAGCATGGGATGAGATGGCACATGCATGCTGAAGGGCTTTAAGATGCTCCCATAATGCCAAATGCTCTACTTTCCTTAAAGGGAGAAGTCCAAATTTCTTCACTAATCGGGAAAATGGCTGAGAAGATGTCAGATGAGGCTTGGGTCCTTCAAAAGATGTGGATGGCTATGGGGCTGAAACTAGGGTTGGTGTAGCAATCTTGAACCCAAGGCATGATGAAGTCATAACAGGTTCGTCTTTGAGCGAAGAAGGCAGAGAGGCAGGTTCTTCCCTTAGTGGAGAAGGAACTAGAGAATGAGGCTTCTCAAGAGGGTAAAGGGCAGGGATGATTGCACCCTCCACTTGTGGTTGAGGATTAGGAAGGGTAGGGTCCTCCATAGGAAGCAAGAAGGAGGACGGTGAGACTGGTGGTGCCGGTATGGTCGAGGCATCCTCGAATATAAGGGAATTTGATGGAGAAATAACAGGAGACAAAGGTTCATCCACATGTGATGGACTGATGGGTTGGCTAACCTCTTGAGTCAGTGAGAGAGGTTGGTCATGGATGAAGGGTGAGACTGTATTGACTGTGCATATGTTATGTTCTTGAGTGTCATCAGTCATGGTTTGAACATTGCTTTGGGTAAGAGGATGGTTGGGGAATGGTTGTTTGAAAATGTCTATGCCTTGATTGGGTGGCACATTTGGATTGTCTAGGATGAGGTCACCCTTATCAAGCATGTCTTGGATGATGTTTTTAAGAGTCTTGCAGTTGCTCGTGTCATGGCCTTTAACACGGTGATAGTTGTAGAAATCATTTTCCCTATACCACATAGGGATGGCACATGAGGGATCAAATTGTGGAGGCAATCGGATTTGGGGGAGATTGAGAACCCCTTATTTGACAAGCTTGTCTAGCACATATGCGTATGACTCCCCTAGTGGAGTATATTGTCACTGCACATATCTTTGCTGGAATTGACGAGTGATACTTTGGGATGTGGATGGCTCAGGCTAATTGGTTGAAGGTGAAGATGAAGGTCTAATGACTACAACATTTACTGATGCCTTAGATTTAGGATTAGATGAAGAAGGTTTAGAAGAAGAGTCATTAGACTTGGTGTTGGGGTTCTTACTCCGCAACTTGACTTTGTTCTCCTCGATGGCATGTAATTCAAGATTTCAGGCCATTGTGAAGGCTTCATCAAAGGTGAAAAATGTCTAAACCTACAAGGTGGAGGAAATATGCTTGGCATAGGCCTAAGAAAAAAGTTTGATAAGCTCGGGTTGGGGCAGAGAAAAGGAGAGCTGATTAATGAGGCCTCTCCAGCGAGCAACAAAATTGGCTATGGATTCATCCTCAAACTACCAGATAGAATATAGATTTGTGATTGAGACCTTTTTGGTGATATTGATAGAGAAGTGGTCGAGGAAGAGTGGGCTAGCTGGGTGAATGTGAAAAGGGAATGGCTGGTGAGAGAGCTGTACCAGTCGAGAGCAGCACTAAAATGAGACATGGGGAACGTGCGTAGAAGTAACGCATCATCATGGGCTATGAGATAATAAGCATGTCTGAATGCTCGTAGGTGCTGCTGTGGGTCTTCATTACTCTAGAAATGAGAAAATTTAGGAAGCTCCCACTGACTGGGATACGGCATGATCGGGACAGAGGGATGGATGGGTTCATTGCAAATTTGCTCATATGAAAGGGCATTGTGTGAACCAGAAACAGAGGTCTCGAGACTAGACATTTTGTCCATCAACATTTTGATTATGTCTACTGACAGATTGGTAGGTGTAGTGCCTCTTAGGTTGTATGGCACTTGAAAGGTGCTAAAAGGGGCATACGACATAGTCGATTGCGCTTGTAGGGGCACAACATACTGATAACTAGTCGTTGGGATAGAAGTGGAGGCCAAGGGTGGTTGGGTAGAAGGCATGACTAGATTCAATGTTGCCATGGGAGGTTGGATAGTGGTAACATTAGCCAATGGATGAGTGGCCACCCTAGTGTTGATAGGGGTGAGGGTAGGCAGAATGAAGATAACCAGATTTTGGAAAGGGGTAGAGGTTGGTTGAATAGGCTGCGGTTGATGGGGGGCTGAAACCCCAATGGAAGTGGGCCCAGAGAAGGAGGGAGAAGCCACACTTAGAAGGTTAGTCATGGGCTGGTCATTAGTTGAGGTGACAGCTTGGGTGTCTATGGGTTGAACCACAGGTGCTGTCGATACGGCTGTTGTCTCGACTAAAGAGGTCAGCATCCCATAAATCAGGTTGCCTAAGGAGTCTCGCATTTGGCTTCATGTGAGATAATGTTTCAAGGATTTAACATTGAGGTCCAAGAATCTTTTGAAATTTTGGTCCCCTTCAGGGACTATGGGAGTCTGAGTCAGGGTCGGTTGAGTAGGAGTTCTTTCGGTCTCCAAGTGGAACTCCATTATAGGACTGGTTATGGACGGGGAAGGTGGAAGCGGTTGATGCCTCGTGTGGTCGACAAGAGCCTTAGTGTGACTACAAGTTAAAACCATTCAAGGCAAGACAAAACATCCTCACAAGCTCAAACAAGCAGATAAGAACAGAAAAGAAGAAGAACACAAGCAGACCCTAAGTGTTAAATCCTTAGGAATAAATTATTAGGATCGTGGTGGCTTATGCCTTAGAATGTGTTTGGGAAGATTAGCTTTTGAGATGAGTCCTAGAAGAAGTAGTCTAAGGCTGGTTTCAGGTTTGTTTCAATGCTCAAGAGTCTATGTTAGGTTTTGTACTTGGCCTGGTGCTAAGGAGCAAGCTCCCCTCACTTCACGAACCCAGTGATAAGCTGGGCCCGCTTAGCCAGTATATACCTCCCCTAGAGATTATCCTCTACCAGAGAACAGAGTGGGATTTCCCCTTGGTAGTGAAGTCCAAGTGGGATTGTCGGTACGGGTAAGGTATCCACTGGGTGATGAAATCCCAGTCGGGCCTTGTCTCAGGTAAGTTTTGATGTTTGATTTGTGCAAGTGATTTGGTTGTGTAACATAAGTGGACTATGATTAATTCATGATGTGGGTTTTAATTACTAGATGTGGACTAAGTATGCAGTCAAGAAGAAATGAAATGCAATGTATTTTAAGCCCAAATAGAAATGTGAGTTCGTATGAAGACAAGTGAGAAGAGGTTGAAGAGTATGACTTTTGACTAGTCTAAGATGTAATAAAAGAAAGAAGAGTTATTTTTAATCCTACTAATGGTGTCTTTTAGAAGAGATAAAAGAAAGAGGTGAAAAGGAGAGACCTAATGCACCTATATGAATAGAAAGAAAAGAACCCAAGGAAGTCCCTAGGGTCCCACTTGGCATGCCAGAATGTTTCCAAACAAGTTTTCGCTTTTCACATTCAAAAGAGAAATGAGGAAATAAGATAAAAGGTCTAGGGCTTGTACATACCTAGATATAGTTTTACGCACTAGATTCAGATGATAGCAGGACTCCTCTTTGGTTGTGGAGGATGACACCTGTAGAAGAAAGAGACTAAAAAACATGAAAATTGTTAGAAGGCTAGAAAGTGGACTGCCAAGCAAAGGCTTGGTCCTAGAAGTGCAAAGACTTCTTAGGGGATGACAGTCCACTGATAAAAAATAGAATATTAATAGAAATAGAAAATGATAAAGACAAAATGAAAGAAATGAAATCAAATGCATACCTATTATGTAATAATCTGCCTTGCACAGTCATCGACGTCAGTGGTTCTACCGGCATCGATCAAGGAATTCACCGACGTCAGTTAGTCTACCGACGTCAGTAGGGGTAATGGTTGAGGTCAGTTGTGGCAATGGCTTGGGATAGGTTCTAGATGGGTTTTTGGATTTACAAAATGGCCTGAAGATTTGTCTGGATGATCTGAGAGTTGTTTAAGGGTTTGAGAACTTGTTTGGATAGTCTGTGCAGGGCTGTGAGGCAAGAGGTATGGTTAGAATAGGGGATCAGAGAGAGGACAGGGTGACAGGGTGACAGGGATTAGAGAAGGCCTTTAGCCTCTCAGGGAAGGGCAAGTTGAGTCTAAGCAGTGGGCTGGTTAGCAAATGAATTAAAAAGAAATGTTGAAATGAAAAAGACAGTAAAAATACTTATCTCTTTGCTTGCTGAAGAGGGAGTGTAGAAGACCTGTTGCTGATGTTGTTGATGGACCTGCAATGCTAAGAGCCTAGAGTTATTCCTGTAGAGTACCTGTAGCTGGTGATATTTGTTGTGTGAGAGGGAGAGAGAGAAAATTCAAATGCCAGGATGCTAAAGAGTTTTCATTCATGGGGGGGCAGCAACGGATGCAGAAAACTAGTTTTAAAGGAAACTGATGCTGGCAGAACCATCAACATCGGCCATGTAATGACCGATGTCAGTGGCTGAAGAATGGGGACAAAGGCTAATTTTAGCCTTTTGTCCATTCTTACAAGCTCCCAGGGTCAAATGGCATGGGAAAATGGTCAAGAGGGGCTTAAATGGATGTGAGAGGAAGGGTTAAGATGGGATTTGGGTTATTAAGGCTTGGAATGAGGTGGGGGCATCCAAGGGGAGGAATCTGAGGTGGCATGGGTGAAGTGGCAAAGGGAGCCATTAGATTAAAATATTTGATTTTTAATTTAATCTAATAATTAAGGGGGCTAGGAATTGTGTTGGAGGATGGACCAAGGGGACCAAGGAGGGAGGATGACCAAGGGATAGACACAATTTCAGTGTCTACAAAGACTACCCCATTGGAATGAGCTCCACACACTCCATTAACTTCTCTTAATATTAGTGTAGAATATATCAAGTTTAAATAATGAAGCAAAGTTCCATCAAAACTATGATGGTAAAGGGTGGATCCAAGTAGAGTATAATGAGTGGAATGATGAATGAAGGCTTTGGTTTGTTTTTGAGATAGGTTAGGTGGCATAAATTTTTCATGAAGGTAGTTGTAAAGGTTTGAGTAGAAGATAGAATTAGGACCAACAATATCACAAATCATGGCAATGGTTGAAGGTTCATGAGTTTTTTTGACAAATTATTAACGAGGAATTGATACTCTCTAGCTTTATATTTTTGTTGAATTAGAGAGCCAATAATAGCCATGGCATCTACATTTTTGTTACTATCCCTCGGTATGTGCTCAAACTAAATATTAATGATTTATTGTTTAAGAGTGTCAACTATAGCTTTATATGGAACCAACTTGTCATATTTGATTTGAAAATGATTTTAACTTGATTGATGATTAAGTGAGAATCACCATAAACTTGGAGATGAGATATATTCCGATGCACTACTTATCAAATTCTTGTAACAAGTGTTTCATACTCACCCATGTTGTTTGTATAAGGAAAGCTGATTCTAAAAGATTTAGGGATTAGCTTCCCCTATGGTGTAATAAATAATAGGCCTACACATGATCCATGTTTAATGAATGAACCATCAAAATAAAATTCCAAGGTTGCTCCTTAAGGGGTGTGTCAGTTATGGTCATGATAGATTCATCAAGAAATTGAAATGTGAGTGGTTGTGTGTCTATGAGAGGTACTTCAACAAGTTGATCTATAAGAACTTGTCTCTTAATTTCCTTCTGATTAACATAATCTAGTCAAACTCACTAAGAAGCATGATCCATATATCCATTATTCCTTACAAAGCTATTTTAGATAGTAGATACTTGAGTGGATCTACTTTTGAAATGACCATAGTCTTATTATTCAACATGTAATGGTGCAGTTTCTAAGCTGTGAAGACCATGGCTAGATAAGCTTTTTCAACAGGTGCATAGTTATGTTCATATGTAACTAAGGTACAACTTAGGTAGTATACAACATGCTCCTTTCCTTTTTCATCATGTTGAGCCAAGAGTGCCCCTAGAGCATGATCAGTCACTGATAGGTATAATAAAAAAGGTTTTCCTGGCATAAAAGATAATAAAATAGGTAGATTAACAAGATAGTATTTGAGTTGTTGAAAAGCTATTTGGCAGTGATCATCCTAGTGAAATGCAACTCATTTATTTAAAAGGTGTGTAAATGGATGACAATTGTCTATTAACTAAGAGATGAAGCATTGGATTGATAGGATCTTACCCTGTAAACTATGGAGTTGTTTTAAATTGGTTGGTGGTGGCATCTCAGTTATAGCATGAACTTTAGCTGAATTAACTTTAATACCTCTAAGAGACATGATGAAGCCAATTAATTTTCCTAAATTTACACTAAACACACATTTATTTGGATTGAGTCTAACTTTTTACTCCCATAATATTTTAAATATCTTATACAACACAATTGGATGGTCAGCCCTAGTTTTTGATTTTCCTAATATATCATCAACATAGCCTTCAACATTATCATGCATCATATCATGGAGTATGATAGTCATGGCCATTTGATATGTAGCTCCAACATTATTAATGCTAAATGGCATTACTTGATAACAAAATTTTCCCCATGGAGTGGTGAATGTTGTTTTATGTTGGTCTTTTAGTGCTTTTCTAATCTGGTTATATCCTAAAAATCCATCCATGAGTGAAAGCATTTCATAACTAGCCATAAATTTGATGATCATGTCAATATTAGGCAAGGTAAAATTATCTTTAGGAAAAGATTTATTGATGTCTTCAAAATTAGTACAAATTCTAATCCCTTTAGGCTTTTTACTAACAAGTACGACATTAGAGATCCATTTTGAGTAGTCAATGGATTGGATACATCTTTCTTCTAATATTTTTTTAATTCTTTTTTACCAATATAGTAATGTGAGGGTGCATCTTATTTAACTTTTGATTTAACAATTTGGTGTCAAGATTAACCACAAGGTGGTGCAAAACCAAGGCAATGTCTAAACCTAGCATGTCAAAATAGGCCCATTCAAAGATATCTACATATTCTCTCAATAGAGATGTAAATGCATCATGTTCCACCTTAGTGAGGGACATGATTAATTTTATCCATTTTAGATCTAATAGAGTCCTGATATTTACCTTTGTTATAGCTTTGACTAGAAGGTTTGAACCATCTTCTAAGATAGTAGGTAGCGACTTGAACTATTGAATTATGTTAGGGTCCTCCATTAGGACTTGCTCTTCAACTTCTCATAGGAATGATGAATCTGAGTCCCCTAATGGAATATCTAGCCATGTAACAAAAATAGTCATAAATTCTTCAAGAATTTGATCAAATACTTATTATTTCTCAAATCTGAAATCTGATCCACAAGCAAGTTCATTGTTGGTGGTCTCCTAGTCTAAATTCAAAGAAGAATAAACACCCCCATCTAATGGTTCCTAAAACAAGTTTTCACCACTAGACTAGCCTTTATCTTTACTTTTTCCCTAGTTAGAAAGCACCTCAAAGAGGTTTTCACTTTGGGGCCTCAATGTTTTACTTATTTGTTTTTGGTTGAGGGTGTTCACTTGCTCTCTGAAATAGGATATAGGATCCAATGTGATTGAGAACCCTGATTTGTGATCTCCCAATAGAACATTATCTCTAATGCCTAAAAATTCATATAATGCCTCATCATTCTATAACTCATCAATCAACAGAGTGGATTCTTGTTGGTCCCAATCTATCATTTGGGGATAACTTAATGGAAAATGGTTATGATGAATGGCCAAGGTAAGGGTAAAAATGGCATTGTTATCAAACATGTTGGTTTCAGCTAGGTCATCAAAGGTGAGACTATGATCAAACTCTATTTCACTGTCAGCTTCGCTATCGGTATCATCATCACTAATCACTAGTGAGGGATTTTGAATAAGATATGTGGGGTTACCCCCAAGTAATTTAAATCTAAGTTCATAAGTTATTTCATAATTAGTCATGGAAATTGGCTTGATGGTTCCTTGTTGATTTGGTTTGAGGCCTCTTCCTTCATAATTTTGATGCTCCATGATCCTATTAGGTATAAGATACTTGGAATTTTTATAAAAATCAACTTGGTTTTCATTATATAACCATGATTCATCCCCTTCAAGAGAGTCTAGTCTTAGGCTAGATGCTAGTATAAATGTGACAGGTCCTTTATCTTTAATCTTTTATTGCTAATGCATATGTAGGGTGACTTTAAGTCATCCAAAGGTTTTTAGATTCTAAGGAAGATTGGTAATATGAAATATATCATGGGTCACATACTCTCTTATTTCATTATCTAAAATGGTGAAATGATTAGAAGCTTCAGGAGGTGGCATATGGGAAAGGAAATCTAAGGTATTAGGATCTATGCAATTATCTGATGAAGGATCATTAAGTATAGCTTTTCCTTTATCTTTATAGGAACTTGGATTCATACCATATTGATAATTATAGATTTGAAATTTGGCCTCAAGAAGCTTGCAATGCTTATATGGGTGTAAATCTCCTAGAATATTCACTTCCATCCTTGAGTGGGAAAACTTGATACATTGGTGAAGCGTTGATGGGACTACACAAATCTCATGTAACCAAGGCCTGCCTAGAAGCATGTTGTATGATAAATCAAGATCAAACACATGGCAAAGTGTATCATGTTTCAAAGTCCCAATGATAACTAGAAAACTAATGGTGCCTCATGATTTTCTTTCCTGATTATCATAAGTTTTCATGGTTATTGTTTCTAGTTGGAGATCTACCATTGTGTACCCAAGAAGCTGGATGAGATTTAGAGACACTATGTTGAGGCTTGATCCATTGTATATAAGGACACACTTCACTTTATGTTGCTTTAGATAAACTTCTATGTATAATGGATTATTATGGAGTGGACCAAGGGAAGACATATCACTTTGGTTGAATGTGACTTATTGGGCTAGAGCTAGGTGTCCAACCAAAGCTTGAAAGTTATCAGATGATATGTCAATAGCAATAATGGATTGGGTCAAAAACTCATTCAAGATGTTTTTATAGATTATTAATGTTCATAGCAAATCTAAAATAAAAATTTGTGCTAGTTATTTTTGTAATTATTCCTCAATATCAAACTTCTTGTCTTGGTCAGTAGTGAATGGTTTATTCTAAGGCTAAACAGTTGGTTGGATGATAGGAAAAGTGGTGGATGGTTATGGGCCTAGGATAGTAATCTTTTACCTCTAAGTTATGATTGCATAATTAAGATTAAATACTATACCATTGTTGCTAACTGATGTTGGGAATGGTGTGGGACCAGATATGATAAGTCTCAGTTGTCAGTGTACTTGCATGTGGTCACATGTCAAGGACAAGTTGTCGATATAAGGTCTAAAAGGGGAAGTTATAATTTTTTAGTTTACCTATATGTATTCCTATGTCAAATAAGGATTATCCATATAATTTGGTTGAATGTTGTTATTTATCAATGGTCTAGACTAATTAGTGTTTGGTCTAGGATTAATGGAGATGGTATTAACACTACCCCCTATAATATGACCTAAAACTCTATTGTAGTCATGCAAAAATGCATGGTAGGTTTGTTGGTTGTTACCATTCTAACCTTGGTTTTGTTTATTGTTCTATCATTATGGGCTCTGCTGCTAATTTTGTGGATTTTGCTAGTTCAACCTTCGATTTTACTACTATTGATTTTGTTGTTGCATTGGTTATTATTGTTATTACTAATTTTTATATTGCTATTGATTGTTATATCAAGGAAAGGGGTTTTGATATATCCCAAGAGTTTGACTAGAAGTGAAAGTAACATTATCCAATTTTATCTCCCCATTCTCTAACATATTATTAATTAAATGCTTGATTTGGACACATCTTCATAGATTATGCCCATTGACTCGATGATAGTCACAAATTTTTTATTCACAATACCAATCAAGATAAGGAATGCCTTATAGATAATGCTTTGGTATAGGCCAACTAATCAGATTAGCGATAGTAAGCTTGTGAAATATAGACTCAATAGGTTCTCCTAGGTCACTAATGACATAATGAGTAGGCACTATTCTTCTAGGAGGAGGGGTTTGTAATGGTAATGATTGTTGTATTTGTTGTGTAGGTTTTGCTTGTTGCACTTACAACACTATTTGATTAGGAGTAATTTGAAAAGGTGGTGTAGATAATGTTTGCACCTTTTTCACATGACAGGATTTGGTTACTCCATTTCACTCAATGTGATCTAGGAATTTGACTCAAGATAGGATGGCTAGTATGGTGTTAGTTCCAAAATGAAAACAAAATGAAAGAAACACACTAATAATACAATAGGGAGAGATTAGTTTAAAAAATTAATGAAACACACAACTATAATTCAAAATAAATCCTCTTTTACCATCCTTGGATGTTCCAAAATGCTTGTTTTAGTGGCTTGCTCAGCTTTGTGCTCATGAATTCCTTGGTAATGGAAGCTTAGCTACCTCCATCTCTCCTTGGCACCTTTGGCTTGTGGCTTGGCTTGGCTTGGAATCATTTTGGCATGGTAACATTAGTTTCTTGAAGCTTTTGGAACCATTTATGAATTATAACTTTACATAATCAAGACTTATAAATGATGTGGTAAGGCCTCCTATTTATATATTTTTTTCAAATGTCTATAATCAACTTGAATCATCCATCTCAAGATTGAGATGTGTAATCAAGAATTGATTCAATTTTTGTAACTAATTTTATAATTAGGCTCATCAATATTTGGGATAGAGGAGTAATTAAGATGCATGAATGGCTTTGATGAGGCATGGGAGGCATGAATATTGATATTTATGGCATTTATGGCCTAGGGATGTCCTCCCAATAAATGAGGTCACCTAATGATGTAGATATTCAATATTCATTTCCAAAAATAAGTTTTGAACAAGTTTCCATGGAATTCTTGATTGGGCCTTGATTTGGGTTAATTAGCTCTTAAGCATGATTAAGCAATTTGTGAAAAAATTACTCAAATTGATCAGAATGCCTTGTTATAGTCCAAAATTTGACTAGATTGGAATTGGAAGTCCATGTCAGATGAATTAGAATAGTTATCCCATTTAGGATGCTACTGGAAAAAAATAACCAAGGCATGCATCTTGTGTAAGATATTTGATAGGAAAGAGAAATCTAGAGCATATAGGTACAAAATTGACATTTTGACTCAGAATGATCTGATCAAAGTTAGTAGGCCCATAAATTGTATTTCCCCATTTAGGGATACACTAGCCAAAATTGGCTCTTTAATACATCATTTTCACATTATTTAGTGTTTTAGGCCAAATTGTGCATTTTTATTAGAGAGGAGGGAGATATGTCCACCCATTTATCCAATTTTTCATGTAAGGATCTATATTCAATAATAGTTAGGGCTCAAGGATTGATTTACTTCTACTCCATTAGCTTTGTGAAATATCTACCATTATTTCTATGTAGGATAGCTTTAGAGGAAATTGTCTTATCTTATAAGATTTGATTAGGGGTTTAGAGCATCAAAACTTGTATCTAAGGGGACAAAAATTATGAATGTAGCCTTGTTTCCTAAAATAAAATCACTTAAATGGAATATTTTATAGATCCACTACCTGCACCTAAACTAGGCCTTAAGATTTGATAAGATTACATTCCAAAAAAATTTGATCAAGGTCGATGAAAACATAGATATGAGTGTAGGAGGAAAACATTTAATCTTCAATTTTTGGATCCATTTGAATGAAATCATCCAAAATCCCACATAGATCTTTGAGGTAGTCCACAACCTAATATTTAATAGGTAAACCATAAAACCCAACCCAAACCAAGAACTTCCCCTTATTTAATAAATTAACATAAACAATTCAAGTTCCATTGTTAGATACACAAGCCTACCCATTCCATAGACCAAAATGGGGTCTCCAAAATTTCTTGTCTCTTTTTAGACAAGGGTCAAATAGTTATGAATAAACCCTTAGACAAAAATTTGAATGTGATATAAATTCCCCGTTCCATTCTTACCCATTTTTCAACTACCCCTATCATCAACCATTTATCACATATTTTCAAAATAGGGCATAGTTGTATAGGTCCAAGATGTGGTGAAATTCATTATCCTCCTAAATAAGTTATTTATGTTTACCCAAATATAAACCCTCCACATATGGGGAAACAACATATGCTAAAGATTACTTGGGAATTTGATTGCTAATAATGCACCCACCATCAATGGTTGAATTGTTTTTACATGAGGGGATGCAATTAGATATTATTTTTACAACCAAGAAAGATCATACCAAAAATTCCCTAGAGCTCCCAATATGAGCTAGTCATGAAGGCAAAAGTCACCCTAAATCCAAAAAAAGTTCTTCTCTAGCCTAATTACTATGGACTTCCTCCATGTCTTATTCACCAAGCTCAATATCCTCTTCATCCTCCCACTCTAAAACTTCACTCACTACTTCCTTGAAGTTAATTTCCATCTCCTTCTTAGTTTGATATGATATATCAGGAGTTAGGGTTTGTGAAACCCTATTCTTCAAACCTCACACTCACACCATCGGTCTCATCACTATGTCAAACAACTAATTCGTGATTTTTATCCTTGTGTGTAAATAAACATATATACACTTTTTATTAAATTTATATATTATTCACCACTTTTGTCCTCCTTATACTAAAATATTGAATCTTATTCAAATCCTCATCTTTTTTTACTTGTGTATTTTTTCCCTTGAGTTCTTTTTTTTTCTAAATTTTTTATATGTTTTTTTTTTAAATTCTTTTCTCACATATACATATATTTCAAAATGGTTTTTATGTTTTCCATTTTTCATCACCCCCTTAGGTTTTTAAAAAAAATCCTACTTTTGTTTAGGATGGGTAACATAATTAATAACTAAAAACTTATATGTTTGTCATAAGATATTATAGTATCCTTGCATGACTCACTCAATTGTATTTATAACATAATATTACCCTTTAATCTATAATATCTTTGTTTACCGCAATTCACCATAGTTATATGTGGTGTAAAATTTCAATTAAGATTCTCTCACAAACCCTTTTCTTAATGTTCTAGAAAGTGTTTTTAATTCGATTTCTCCCAAGTCTAATATTTCCTCAATTATGTATCACCCTAGCCATATTATCTTTAGTTTTACTAATTTTTATATTTACTTTTGTAAATTAATACCTTATCTTGAATCTATAATTTTCTTACCTTAATGTGCCTATCATGCCATGTTTTTTGACATCTTTTCTCATATGCTTGGTTATAGGCAATTAATAATATATTTTCATCAATTTTTATAATTCTATTGTCTATGATGAAAATAGTCATTTTAATTTAACATAAATGTTATCACTATTCTCAATCTTGGTAAGATATATTTCACTAGTATCATGGATTCCAATCCATACACTTGAAATGGAAAAATAATTGGTTGGCCTTTTGTATGTTGTGCAGTAAGTCCAAAGCATTGAAGGTACCTTTGTGTCCCAATTCATAATATACATATTACATACCTTCTCCAAAACCTTATTGAATGCCTCTACTATTCCATTCACATGTGGATGGTATGAAGTACTATAGCTCCAATAATCTGAATGGAACCACTAGTGTTTAGCATGGGGTACATAGGGTGCCTAAACAAACACATAGTAGACCAAAAGGCTCAGAGATTTTATGGTATACTAGAGATCTATAGAGGCTATTTAGTTTGTTATCTTGTACCAAGCTATAAAAAGACTCATAAACCAGGTTAGGACTAGTGTGATCTAGCACACAAAGAATGAAAGTATCCATAATGGGTATAACCATATTAAAACTAGCAGTTAAAACTATAAATCTACTTGCATATGAATTCTGGAAATGACAATGTTGAATAAAGAGAATTATCAAATAATGAATTAACTTAGAAGCGAAGGCACTTTCAAGGAAAATGAAAGGTGTTTTAGGATGCAAAGACATTTATATCAATGGTGAAATATAATCCCTAATCTAATCCTATGCTAATTATTTATTGTCAACACTATTATTTCCTAATAATGCAACTTTCTAGTTTAGCAAAAGAGGAGATTGTTTATGCAAATACATAGACTGTTTTGAGCAATTAAGATTCTACTATGTAATGATAAATGTTTCTAAAGAAAACATGAAATTTAATGGAAGATATTTTTAAGTAATAAAGGATATTATTAACCACATATAAATGTGAAAACTTCAAAAACTATCTTAGATAATTCCCTAAATAAATTAAATCACTAAAACAATCAAAACCTAACATATACACTACTGCAAATAAATACAAATTTCACTTTACATAGAAAGTTCCCTCATATCAAACTCAAATGTATTGTTTATATTTGTTACCAATTGATTATCCAAGCTAGGAAGCAATGAAGGAGGAGGATCAAGTTGTGTATGAGTTGAGTCCAAACCAAGAGCCAAAAGTAGTGGAAGAGGTGACAGAGAAGTTGCCAACTGTGAGAGAGCCAATGTGTAAGGAAAAATAATAGGTGAAATAAAATATTAAGTAATTTAGGAGTAACCAATAAAATTTAGGAACACTATAGAGAGAAATGTGATTCACCAAAATGAATTATAGAGTAGTAAGGCATCCCCTATCATAATGAAAGCTAAGTATGCCAAAAATGAACTAGGTGAGATTCAAAATGGCACCAACCATTTGATATTGATGATAAAGAGAAAAAATGCATGAAAGAGAGAGGAAAGTGAATTATAAAACATCATATATGGTAACCCTAATCTAGTAAAATCCAACAATGCCCATTTATAGCCATTGGGACTAAACTGGGCCCTTTTACTCATTGGCTGGCCTTCTAGATGCCTCTTAGGGCCCTTCCAAAGACCTGTTGACCACCTGAGATGGGATGTTGACCTAGGCCATGGCTTATGGAGGAAAATTGTAGCCTAGGCCACATGTTTCATTCATAAAATCCACATCCTAGGCTACAATCCAGGTGGAACATGCAAAAAAAAGGGCCAATTTGGTCCCAACAGCTAGAAACAAGCAAGTTTTGGATTTTATTAGATTAGGGTTTCCTTATATGATGGTATATCATTACTATTTATCTATTATTTTTTTATATAATATTCTCTCTTGATCATCACTCTAAAAGTTTTGGTGCCTTATTGAATCTCATTGGGTTCATTATTGATATACTTAGCTTTTATTGTGATAGGGGATGCCCTACTACTATATAGTTCATTTTAGGTGTTTCACATTGCTCTCTATAATGTTACTAAAGTTTAATGGTTTCTCATAGATTCTTCAATATTCCATTTCACCTAATATTTTTCTCTACACATTATCTCTCTCATATTTTCTAGCTTCTCCTTCACCTCTTCCACTACTTTTGGCTCCTGGTTTAGACTCATATCACACACAAACTGATCTTCCTCCTTCATCACTTCCTAGCTTGGATATTAAGTTGGTAGAAAGTCTAAAAAATAAATTTGAGTTTGATATGAGGGAAATTTTATATGCAAATTAAAATTACTATTTGTTTGTAGTATTGTATATCCTAGGTTTTGATTGTCTTAGTGATTTAGTTTGTTTAGGGCATTATCTAGGATACTTTCTAAAGTTTTTGCATTTGTATGTGGTTAATAATATCCTTCATTACTTTAACATATATTCCATTACATTTCATTCTTGATTTATAAACATTTATAATTATATAGTGTTATCCTAATTGCTCAAAACAATCCATGTATTTGTATAAACAATCTCCTCTTTTGCTAAACTAGAAAGTTGCATTATTAGGAAATAATAGTGTTGAGAATAAAGAATTATATTAGGCTTAGATTAAGCATTCTATTGCACCCTTTATTAATTTTTTTTTTGCATCCTAAAACATCTTTCATTTGACCTGAAAGTGCCTTCTCTTCTAAGTTTATGCATCATTTGATAATTCTCTTTATTCAACATTGTCAATTTTGCATTTCATATCCAAGTAGATTATTAGTTCTAGTTACTCACTTTACTATAGTTATACCCATTTGAGATACCTACATCCTTTGTGTGCTTGATCATTCTACCCCTTACCTAGTTTATGAGTCTTTATATAGCTTGGTACAAATTAGCAAACTGGATAGCCTCTATAGATCTCTAGTAGTCCATAGAAGCCCTAAGCCTTTTGGCTTGCTAGGTGTTTATTTAAGTATCTTGTGTAATCACTATCAAACACTAGTGGTTCCATTAAGATTCTTGGAACTATATTCTAGCAAACCTGGTGGGACCCCAAATATGATCTCATGCTAGTTTTATCCCATTTAGAACTCTCTTGGCCAATTCTCCTCTATTAGCTATTAAGATTTCCTTTCAGTTGTGTTTTAGCTCTCACCTTGGTTGTTTTATCTTATTTTGGTTTTTTGTTCTTTTCACTATGAGTTTATTGTTTTTTTTTACTTTTATATTGTCTCTCATGTTTATATTATTTCATTTTATCCATGGATAGCCTCCCACCCTTGGGATGCAAATCCCATTAGATTCAGAGCCTTATCCTTGAGCTCATTCATGAGCAAGTTAAGGCTGCAATGGAATGTTATAAACACCATAGGACCCAAGAGGCTACCTCAACCTAGCATGGTGACTTAGACCCTCTCATGTTCTATAGGAAATAATATTGGTATATCTATAACCAATATACTTGGTACCCTTTCCACCAATTTAAGTTTCATTCATCTAAGGATCTTTCCCCTCAACCTCATGCCATGATTCATTCACCCATTCAAGGTGATGACTAACATATTTTATGAATAAGACCTGATGAGCTACATGTGAGCATTAATAATTACCATAGATGACTTTAGGTGAATGAAGTTTACCATTTCCCCCTTAGGATTAGGTGGTGTGCTTATATAAAGATATAGATCACACCTACTTAATTTCAAGTACCTCAACTAGTTCACATGTGAATTTTGTGCCTCTTTCTTGATAGGAAACTCTATATAAATAACCACATCATGTCCATATTATGGGAGAAATACACTCTAACTCAATAATAAATCCACATCACATGGATTCCTCCCATCTTCCTAGTCCATCCTCTAGAGTCTCATATAAGCATGCTAATTTTGATCACCACTTGCAAACTAGAGATCGATAAGGTGCTTATCTCGAGCATTAGTGCCCTCATGTTAACCCTTGTTTGATGACACATGGTCAACATCATGGATACCTAGGTTATCATAACCATTTCCATGAGTATACCATGTCATCTCATCATCACCATAGGGAATGGTACCTTTCCTATGGTTGTTCCCCACCCCATGATAAGGATGATCTCCATCATGAGTGTCTCTCATACCAAGATCCACCTCAAAATTATCCCTTTCATGACCAAAGTTGTGATGAGGCCTATTAGCATAGGAAACATCATAACCTTCATGAACCTCCTACCAAATCTTATTTCCAACTCGCTATCAATTGTGCATATGAGGATCTCTATAGGAATCCTCTTGCCCTTTGGGTGCATGTTATTCCCCTTCATACTCCTATCCCTCAAATATCTAAATTTAATGGGACTTGGGATGCTAGTCCCATAGAGCACACAATGAAATTTACAATGGCATGTATATATTAGGATCAAGATGAAGGCATGATTTTGAAGTTCTTAACTTTTTCCCTATGAGTTAAAGCTCTCATTTGGTTTTAGAATCTACCTCTAGATTCTCTCTCTAGTTTCCATCTCCTTCTAGATGACTTCATCTAGTACTTTTATATATTTAGATAATTTAACCTTAGTATTCAATAACTTACCTTCATGACATAGGCCAAAGGTGAGTCAAACTTTGATTTTGTGCATTGATGATGCTCAGTCATCCATACATGTAAAAAAGGTTTTCAAACAATCAATTTTATGATATGTTCATGCAAGAATTGAGGCAAAAAGTTCATCTTGAGGTCTTTAAGCATGATCTCACCTTTTATGATGAATCTATTAATGAGTATCTAAAGATTGATTCTTTGAGTTACGTGCATTCATGCACCATATGCTAACTCAAAAGTCATCCTCTTTATGCGATCACAACTGTAACATGATCAATGATGGTGTCACTAATTGTCCTCTTGAGAAGGACAAGAAGGATATCCATAAGTTAAATGATCTAAATAAGAATCCCACTAAAAAATAAGGCCTTTGAATTGAGTACAACAAAACCACAAATGTTGTTTCCTTATGACCCCACCAAGTTTTGTAATTTCCATTAGATGAAAGGCCATGATGATGCAAATTGTGTTGCCTAAAATTCTAGTACACAAGCCTCACCTACACCTCAAAGTTCTCCACTTCTAGAACCAAACCATAAATTGAATGTGTTCAAGAAGCCTCTACCTAACCATGACAAGGAGAAGAAGAAAAATAATAATGCGTTTAACGTTAAAGCCCATCATTCCCCTTCTTACTCTTTCACCTCTTCTGACTCTTCTTCCCAAGATAACTTGAGAGGGAAAGCCAAGTACAAAAGTAGAAAGGTCATTGTTGCTATTAACAAAGCCTCTACTGGTTATGAGTTCTTTATTAACACATGTTTAGGTTGGGTCACTAACCTCATCAAAGATACTAGTGGTGTTGGGCCTCCTACCTAACCCATGAGGTAGGGAACCCCAAATTTATATTTGAATTTTAGCATAACATCCATCCCTAGGCTAGACAACATCCTTACTCCATCATAGAGGAGTTACAGGGCCTCTGAACTAGGATTTCCATTTGAGACCTTCTACATATTTTCCCTAAGAAAAGGGGCCTTATCTATGATGAGTTTGGTATCTCTCAAAAGGTCCCATTGTGGGATGATGTCAAAGTTTTATTCAACTCTAACATTTTTTATCACCCTCATCTTTCCAAATTATCTTTTGACCTTAATTCGTTGTTAGATTCTTCAGTTCTTGAAAATAGAGCTTATTTCCCTCTCTATGTTGATACCTAAATCAATGGTTATCATGTCACTAGATGAATTTTTGATGAATGAACCAAGTTGAACATCATGCCTTGCATGTGTTCAATGAGATTGGGATTAGTTAGAATAAGCTCTCTGATTCTCACCACAACTATGTTGGTTTAAATAATGACATGATTGCACCAATTGGAAATGTGAAGATTTGGGTCAAGATTGGTGCCAAGATATCCAAGATCGAGCTTTGTTTGTTAGACTTTGATCTCTCATACAACATGATCCTTGGTCATTCTTGGACCACTACCACATAATCCATTACATTGGTAACATTTTTCAAGGTTCAATTCATGCATGAAGGTGAGGTTCATACCATGGAGGTAGACCTAGATCCCTTATGGTTTATCTATGATAGGATAAATCCCTATAATGATGCTTTAGTTATCAACTCATAGGGGCCTATGGGTTTACCTAAGGCTCTAACACCTAAATCTTGTTTTCTCAAGGATGAGTATTTTGATCTGACTAAGTACCAATTAGTGTTCATTCCTTTAGAGTCTGACATACATTCACCAACTCCCTCTCCTACCTCATAATTCCAAGTTGGATACTCACTTCTTGGAGACCTCTTTCAATATATCTTCCCAAATATTGATCTTCTCATCTCATCACTCTTATCCCATTAAATTATTAGCTCTCTTAATGCATCTCCTATGGAGATTCCTAAAGTCACTGATTCCAATCTTTAGTTTTATTCCATCCATGGTATAACATGTAACCCAATCAAAGAGATGAGAGATTACAAGAATTTCATGCCCATAAATCATATGCACCTCCATCCTCTTACTTGTTTGGGTTCAGTGATCTCATTCACTAATATTGACCCCACCTTTGACACTCCTATGTTTTAAGTCATGACTAGTGAAACTAAGGATATGGATGATCCATTTCTTATTTCCTACCTTTTCCTTATTGTTTGGGCTCCTCATAGGATAAGTAGTGTCCTAACTCAAGGGTAGTCCTATATTTAGGATGAAGTGGTGGCCTACCCTTGGGACATCCTTCAAGGACATCTAGGTCACCCATATCCCATGAAGGGTGACCTAGATGTCCTTGGTGGTCTATTTTTTAACTATTCTACTTGGACCCCTAGGTCCTCTTACATATTAGGATTGTGTACTCCTTACTGGGAACACCTTGGGATAGAAGTTGATCTCTCTACTTATTTTAGTCTATAGTTTCTTGGCTCATTCATAGTTGATCCCTAATATCTCTCTCTCTCCCTCTTTTCATTGTGGTTATTTTAGGTATGGGCTCATGGTTACAGTTGCTCTAGGATTTGTTTTGGTCTTCATTAACTAGTCTACATCCCTTTATGGACATCATACCATCCTTTGTCACCTCATCTCATAGTTAATGTTGGTCTTCTCTCCTTGATTATGACTTGATTATTTTCTTTGACTCCCTCATATAGCTTGATCATCTTGATCTATGTCGAGACAATCCTTTCATAGCATCCTCTTGCATCCATAACCCCCATCATGGTGTATATCTCAATGGTGATCCACATTGATGGTAGTAGTTAAGGAAACCTAGGACCCATCATTACCACTTAGATTATTGATAACCTATAGACCTAAGAGCTTGTTACAACTAGTTACATCCTTACTAGTGAGATGAATAATGTAGTTGAGTATCATGCAATCATCAACGCTTATGTGTTAGGTATACACTATGTGTAGTTATTCTCTGACTCATTCTTAGTCATGTCTCATCTCATTGGTACCTAGTCTATCCTTAGCTTTTAGCTTTTCCCCTATTTGAGGTGACATGTGATTTACTCTCATCCTTCAAGGACATCTAGGTCACCCATATCCCATGTAGGGAGAACACTAGGGTTGATATTATATGATCTAGTGAATGTCATTCTAGATTATATGATTTTATTTGATATCACTATGTCCCTTATTTTTAGGAGTTGGAGATGGATCTAGAGTTGGATTTAGATTATGCAACATTTGTACTCTCACCTATGGATCACATCATCAACTTCTTCCACTACCATCTTTATCTAGTAAGTATAAGCAATGTTCTTTTTTCTCTTTTCAATTCTTGTTTTCCTTTACTTTTATGTGGATTTCAAGTACTGCACAACACTCCTTGTTCATTCAAACACCAACTACTTATGCCTTGAGGGCATATGTAATCATACTTCCCATGATCCTACTCCTCCCTATGATTACACATCAGATCACATACATACTATCAAATTTTTTTACCATTATTCAACATTATTCACTTGCATGTTTATATCCATACCATAAACATCCCTGACACCTCACTACCCCTTTTTACTTATTGACAAGCCTTCTAGACACCTCCTAGGGCCCTTCTAAAGGCATATTAACCACCCAGGGTGGGATTTTGACCTAGGTCATGGATTACGGAGGAAAAACATGGCTTAGGACACATTTTCCTTCATAAAATCTATAGCCTAAGCCATATACTAGTCAGAACACATAAAAAAGGGGCAAGTTTGGTTCTAATGGCTAAAAATGAGTAATTTTTAGATTTTATCAAATTAGGGTTACCTTATATGATGGTATATCATTAATTTTCCTCTATAGATCCTATATTTTTGATTAAATCTTCTGTCTTGATCATCAATCTCAAAGTTTTTGTGCCTTCTTGAATCTCACTTGGTTCATTCTTGGCATACTTAGCTTTCATTGTGATAGGGGATGCCCTACTACTTACAGTTCATTTTGGGTGATTCACATTGATCTATATAGTGTTCTTAAAGCTTGTTTGTTTCTCATAGCTTCCTAAATACTCCATTGAACCTATTATTTTTCTCTAGAAATTGGCTCTCTCATAGTTGGGAGCTTCTCCTTCACCTCTTTCATTATTTTTGGCTCCTAGTTTGGACTTATCTCACACATAGCTTGATCATCCTCCTTCATTACTTTATATCTTGGATAATCATTTGGTAGAAAGTCTAAAAAATATATTTGAGTTTGATATGATGTAAATTTTCTATGCAAATTTAAATTCTTATTTGTTTTTAGTAGTATATATGTTAGGTTTTGATTATTTTAGTGATTTAGTTTATTTAGAGCATTATCTAGGATAGTTTCTAAATTATTTGCATTTGTATTCAATTAATAATATATTTAATTTATTTAAAATATATTCCATTACATGTCATTCTTATTTTATAAAAATTTCTCATTGTATAGTATAATCCTAATTGCTCAAAATAGTCTATATATTATTAGATGTACAATCTTTGAGGGGTGGGGGTGAATTAATGAGCCCAAATAATCCAAATTCAATTTCAATCCTTTCAAGTCCTTAATCAATTAACATAAGAATTCATGAAGAATACACATCATTCAAATAAATGAATAAGAGAGATACTGTAAGATCAATCACATAACACAACATCTACATGGGAAACCCTCTTAGGGAATAAAACCCACTGAACCCTGTAACATGTACTATAGTCTTATAATGACAAAATCTAATTTATACCATCTAAAAATGATTAGGGAAATACCATCCCTTATTTTAGTGATACTATAATCTCGTAAGGAGATACCAAACCTATTTAGCTGAGCTACCATAACAACTAGACCTTTAGCAAGTTTCACCTTGCAAGGAGATTGCAACCCTCTTAGATGTTGAGCTGCCATAACAACATCTATGAACACATATACCTTTGAATTTATGTATTCAACACCTAATGATGTACCTTTTTTTATCACTCTTTACCTTCACAACAACTCTATCACCACATTAACAACATGACTAGATGTTCATACACACTATCCACACTCTGACCTACCTCTCAAATCAAACACCAAGCTCACACAATATTCACCTTGTCTTCCCTCATAATATACTCTCTCAAATAGCCTCTTTAACAACTTGTTCATTATACCTTATATAGGATCATTAGGTCTAATGATCTATATGTCCTCCTACACCAACTTAATTAGACAAGCATGTTTGATCCTCTTCACTCTCTATTGGTCCTCACTAACTTATACCTTATATTTTAAAGGTTATTACCTTCACTTGGTTCCAAATCAGCACTACCTCATCTAAGTCTTACAATTATAGAAGTCACCATCTTTGATTTCACTATTTACAAAACATTCATGATCATCATCATCTTGGACAACCATTAGGCATATCTTAACCCTTAAGGTATCTATCATATGAAGACATAGCTCAATACAATATTCATAGGTTGGCCATAGCATCTATGAGTCACCCTTAAACAATACACCTTTTAATAAGGCCCTTATATCACTTATAAGTCTCATGGTGTATACATCCAATTGCTAACACCACTTGTGTTAAAATTGTCAATCTTACTTGAATTACATTCAAATGCACATTTTAGGTCAAAATCTATAAAATGTCCTAAATGGTTCAAACTTGTCACTTAAAATTGTCAGTTTAGGTCAATGTATCCCTAAATATGGAAATGTATTTTATGGGCTAGCTAACTTTGATCAGATCATTTTGAGTCGAAATGACCATTTTGCCATTAAGTGCTTTGGATCACTCTTTTTTTCTAATTCATTGGTACACATCATGTACATTTTTATTTGGTGTTGACAACATCCTAAATGGGAATACAACTTCAACACATCTAACATCACCTTCCAGTTCCTTAATTAAATTATGACCCAATAATATGACTTTTTGACCATTTTGATTAATTGAGGGCCAATTTTCAAATAATTACACAAATGTTGATTAACTTTGTTTAAGGATAATTAATCCAAATCAAGAGCTTAAGTGGATTTTACATGAGATTTGTTGAATATTTCTTTTTGAAAATTGACTCCTATTAACTACATCATCAGGTGACATCATTTCTTAGAAGACATCCCTAGGCCATAAATACCACAAATATCAGGATTATGGGTCACCCATGCCTAGTTAATGCCTCCAATGCCTCTTCAATGCCCCTTATTATAAGGTCGTGATGAAGATAATTATGGATTTAATTCTAAAAATTAGGATTATCCATGGCCACACATCTCAATCTTGAGATGGACGGTCATGGTTGATCTTGACCAATCTCAAAAATCTATAAATAAAGAGGCCATGGATGTGAATTTTAAGCTATTTTGGTACAAATTTATTATTATTAAATATCTTCAAAAAGATTTAATATTGAAAAGTTATAATGTTAAATTGTTTCTACAAGGTTTTACATTTGATCATAGATTTTGTTTACAAGATTCATTGATAGGCTAGTTTAGTGATTTGGAATCATGACCCTAGGTTTTGTGGAGTGTTCTTGAGGAATTGGAGGAGATTACCACCATTTTTGAAAAAGACAAGGATGCTTGATCAAGGAAGAACATGTTTTTTAGCCACATGTGTATGGTGAATCCATTTGGGAAGGTAATATGGTGTTGCTTTCTTTCATTTGTTTCTTGATATCCTTTGTAATTCCCATAGGAATAGATAGGCTTGGTTAGTTAGTTTGTTATGCATGTTTCATTATTTATGGAATAATGTTGAATAACTTGATTTATAATCCTCTCTACATCTTAGCATGCTTGGTGGGACAAGACGCATCTCACACCTAAAGAAGATCCCTTTGCAACTCTAAGATATTTATTTGAGACTTTAAAACTCTTGCAAATTGATCTTATAACTTTATTTTTCTATTTTTTTATCCACAATTTTTACATAATAACTAACATCGATAATAATACCGACATTAATTACCTGATTAACCAACGTTGGTTAGCAAAACCAACATCAGTTAGATCTTAGTTAGCCAGAGCAACTGACATCAATGGTAATAATTGATGTAGATCATCATGTTTTTTTAAAACATATACCTAAGAGCTATTTTTCCAAAGTTCATTATTTCGATCTAAAAAGAACTTCAAAGCTAAAGGACATGCTAACATTTTTGCTGCAGGACCAAGCTTGATATTTGCACAAAACATGTTTAAATCACCTTTGCTTGCTTAAAAATCAATTAGGAACCTTGTTTTCGTGAATTTTTTAAAAGTTTTCAACTAAGACCAAGGGGTCAAATGAACACCACCAAAAAGTTGATTTGGGTTTTTAAATTGAACACACTTGTCAATTCTTGTTTGCAATATTTATTTGCTTAAGTTTTTTTTGGCAAAAAGAGGAATGTTATGTGTATGCTCTTCCATTTTTCCCCTTTAGGGAACCCTTGGAATCAAAAGTGCCATTCATATTGCAAATAGCCTAGTCCAATGCTTAGAAGAATATCACCTAAAGCATTCCCCAAAAACTCACCAAAGTTTAGGTGATCTTGAAAATGACCTTAAAGTCTTTCTATTTTATGTTTTCTTTATTTTCATGAAAAATTGGCTTATGATGGGGATGCCATCACCTCTAGTGAGTTCTTTAGGGAAGCTTTGACCCAGGGTTTCACCTCCTAGTATTGACTTCATTTGACTCCTTTAGAGTTACACATAAGACGTATCTACATTTAGACATTACACTACACTAAGTAAATAGCAAGATGTAGTGGTTGTAAAAAGAACTAGACCTTTTTATAAGTATACAATGCCATATTGACCCAATTTTCATGCTTGTCTTTTGCATCATTTGATGTGAAAGTCATTATGCAATTGATTCCCCTATAACAATTGAAACCTTGCTAGTTTAGTAGACCCCACTTTGCCATACCTTGTCATTTTAGAATTAAGATGTTTGTTTTTTGTCATTAGCTTACTTGGTCTTGATTTATGTCTAAAACTAATTTTTAACTCAATGAACTTAACCAAAACACATTGTCATCAATTTTCTTAAGCAGGGGAGGCATTACGCTGTCCTAATGGAAAATTCATCTTTTCCTTGTTCAAATTATTATCAAAAGCTTTGTGTCATGTCATCCACTTTGGCATAGTCATGATACCCAATTGAGTCTAGATATTTTACCCAATTTATTTAAATCCTTCATTTATAATCAACATTCAAAATTGAACCTTTCTAAGTTTTAAGGGTTGCTATGTCAAGGTGGGTTCGTCATTTATGCACTAATCTTGTTTTAACTTGGGTTCAATTTTCCATTTGGATTGAAGGTAAATTATTTAGACTCAAAATCACATTATCATCTTGGTAGACTCAATTCATCTTGTGTATCTCCCATGCTTTGAGTCCTAGAACATATTTTATCCTACTAGAATCATGTGGTGATGTTATGCTACCTATTTGGTCCTAGCTTTATACTTAGTGATTCATGTATGTTTTTACATCTTGAGTTGCTTAGTTTATTTTGTCTTCTTCATAATCTGGAGAGCTTTCCTTTAAACTTCTAGGATCAACTTATCAAAGTTGAATCTAGCTTTTGTAGTGTGGGTGTATCATAAAGATCTAGGCTTTGGTGTACTAGTTTTCACCTTAGGTCTTTGAGTTAACTTACTCTCTTTTGATCTATGTAATTTCAACTTTACCAAAGGTTAAGTAAACTTGTGAACCAAATCTTCTAAATTGTGTATGGTTTCAAACCACCCTACCTTATAGTATCATTTGTACCTTGGTTATTTATTTAAAAGAGAGCCAAATCATACTTTGATTGGTTGCTCAACATTGGTCCAAAGTTAGTCAAACACATAAAGTGACTCATTCTAGACATGACTCAAAGGTTCACTCGTAGTGGGGCATTTTATGGTCTTAGTTATGAAGGTGAGAAATTTTATGATGATCAAGATAACTCTATTATTTTTGATGATATCCCCACAATAGTAGGATTCAAAGATGAATACAATGGATATCAACTCGAAGAAGATCAAGATGAAGCCCTTCTTAGATAGATAGAATCATGTGCTAGACTACCTTCTAATTATCCTATAGAATAATTGTATACCTTAGTTAGAGAAGGAAAATAATGATGGCAGGAGTAATATTTTAAACAAATGAACATACCTTCTTCCTCTAACAAAGTAAAAGACATACAAATAGAGTCAAAACCCACAAATCTAGATATTTTAGCTAAGATCAAGATAATAAGTCAATAATATATAAATCAAATTATCACAAACTTAACTAAATCCTTAATTTCCACTTCAATTCACAATAATGTTTCAAAAGAACAAGGAAATGTGGTCAAAATTATGCAAAAAATATTGGATAAGGACATTATGATAGTAGATCAAGGGAATCTAAACAAATAGTTAAAGTCATAAGAGACCTTACAAAGTGTTCCATTTGATATAGAACTTACATTATTCAATCATTGACAACCTCTTGTTACTTTACAAACTCAAAAACTCAAACATTCAGTTTGAATTGAGGAAATCCCTCAAGATAATTTGGCTAGTTCTTTTCAACCAACCCAAAGATTGGTAAATAAACATAGAAATTTCCAAAATTAACAAAATGCAAAATAGCCAAATTTAGAGAATGTTTTACAATCCAAGAATCAACAACCTATGTTCTCAACTCAAGCAGCAAATTAGAACCAAATCATAGATCAAAAGGTATACACTCCATATAGATCTACACAAAACTAGGGGCACATTCCATCCCAACAACAATAAAACCAAGGGCACATTCCACCCTAATAGCAACAAAACTAGGGGCACATTCCACCCCAAAAACAATAAAACCAAGGACACATTCCACCCTAATAGCAACAAAACTAGGGGCACATTCTACCCTAATAGCATCTAATCCAATCCACTAATGCACCAAACATGCAAGAATGGAATTCTATGAAGGAAATTGTCCAAATATTGGAGATAAATAATAGAGTCAAAAAGTACAAATTTAATGAGATATGCCCATATCCATTTGACTTATCTATTCTCCAAAACCCCTTTCCAACTCATTTTGAGGCATCCAAATTTGATAAATACAAAGGGAAAGAAGATCTGTGTGAACACATACAAACATTCTTTGTATTGTTTCAAGAGGTTGCTTATAGTAGTGAATACTTATTATAAATATTTTTGTGAAGTTTAGCAGGACAAGCTCTTGATTGGCTGCTTAAACTACCCAAGGGATCAATTGTAGATTGGAATGACTTATCAAAACAATTTGTTAACCATTTCTCATATAACATAGAACATGAATTAACCATTGTTGAATTATGCAAATCCAAGCAGCATGATGGTGAATGTTTTGTTATATATCTACAAAGGTGGAGAGCATTGGTAGGTCACTTTCAGCACAATTTACCAGACAAATAGTTGGATGATATCTTTGCACAAAATTTGCATCCTGAAGTTGTGCATAATTGATAGTTAGATTGTGCTAACTCATTTAAAGAAATTATTGATAAAGGATTGTAGATTGAGAATGCTCTTATTATTAAGGGCCTTGTTAAGATATTTGTGCAAGGTCAAGCATATAATCAGACTAAATCATCAGCTCCTCAAATAGTTACATAGGAGAAGTCTAAGGGATTTAACAAAAATAAGAACATGGTTGGAAATGGGGTGACAAAAATAAGACATGTACAAATGGTACATGGTATGCCTCCTCCAAATGTACAATTAACTCCCTCAAATCCACTACCTACTTTTCAAAGACAACCTCCATGAAGGACATTTCATAAAAATTTTAGAGTCATTAATAATTTAGGAGAATCCATTGAAATAGTGTTACAAAATCTCATTGTAACTAATTTAATTATGTGGCCAATATCAAGGCCATTTCCTCAAGATCAGCCAAAACCAGACTGGTACAAAGAAAATGAATGGTGTAACTTTCATCGTGTTGATGGTCATGGTGCATATAATTACATTTAATTGTGACATATTATTGAGGACTTTATTGAAAGTGGTGAATTATAAATTAAGTTAGTGTTAGGTTGTGGAGCTAAAAGCTTCACTAATGCAAACAGGGGAGGAGGTTGCTGAGAGGTTGCTGAGTTGCAGAGCAACTGATGTTGGTCTGATCAACTGACGTCACTCTGATCAGCTGACATCAGTCAGATAGAGTGAAAAGAGAAATTGACGTCGGTCAAGATCGGCCAACATCGGTCACCTCCAGGCAGACAGGGACTGACGTCGGTCGCTTGTGCGGTTCAAAACTACCAGTTCACAGATAGTTAGTTAACAAACTAAGTGTTTGCATGTCAAGAGCCAATTTTAGACTTGAAGCTATGGATCTAATTATTGTAATTAGATGTCTAATTATTGTTTACATGAGATCTATATAATAGACTCATGGGCTGTATTGTAAAGTGTGCTAGAGAGTAAGAGAGCAAAATTTAGCTCCTTCAGAGTGAAGAGAGCATGGTGTGTTCCTCCTAGTGCCACAGTACCAAGTGTGGGTGCTGGTTTGGAGAATCAAAAGGGTTATTCATGTATGTATGATCTTGGTCAACAGGTGTGCATGGATACGTTAGGAGATCTACATGGGTAAGTAAGATCATTGATCTGCAGGTATATGTGTGTGCATGGTCTAGGTTTGTAGGTGTGCAGAACTAGGTTGATCTGCAGGTGGCAGCAGAGTCAAGGTAATAACAAGACAACAGGGAGCAAGATCAGGCAGGATCTACTTGGAGTACAGTGTGTACTTGAATAGAGAGCAAAGAGGAAGGCAAGGTAGTTCCTTCCTAAGTAAGATCATTTGGGTTGTAGGTTGTTGCAGTTCATGGGAGATCTACTTGAAGTGTGTTGTGCACTCAGTTGAGTATGTGTATATACTCGGGGTACTGGTAGTAGTGGATACTGACTGATTGGAGGTGAACACCAACTTTGTGTTTGAGTTGTGTTTTGGGACCGTAAGAGAGAGAGGACTCTTAATTAAGAATTACTGTACACTTGAGGTGTGGGAAGCCTCTAAGAGGTGTGGAGAAGAAGTGGCATCTTCTTTATTGTATTCTTTTTTTGGATGAATATTAATACAAGATTATGTATTGTCTCTCATATTCTGTGTTATTTTTGAATTCTAGTTACTTGTGCATTCTGGTTAATTTATGCATATTAAGTTACTTGGTAATCAATTGTGTGCTTCCATAATTCCCAACAAAGATGGTGGTAGAGTTTTTGGTTGGGTGTCTAACAAAGTGGTATCAGAGCTAAGGTTGTAGGGAGCAAGTTTTGTGTTTGATTACAGGTCACTCTCAGGGGTTTCTGATTGAGTGGGAGTAGAGCAATGGGAGAAGAAAGTACACTAAGAATGGAGGAATTGAAAAGCATGAATGGTCAATTACGGTGTTATGGAAAGAAAGAGCAGGTAAAGAGATATTGTTGGTTGGTAGCAGATCAGCATCAAAGAACTGAAGAAGTAGATGTTGCAGGTGTTGTTGCACAGGATGCTCTGGAATGTTCTTTGGATAAAGTAGAATCTTGTCTTATAGATTCTATTGCCTCTTTCCATGCAGCTCAAAATAGAGTATTTTTCCATGATAAGGTCTTTGGAGACTTTGGAAAGATTTATTTAGAGGTTGGTGTGCCTTGCCAAAGTATTGGCAAAGGGGAAGTGAAGCTAAAATTGTAGGCGGCCAACACATGGGTGTTGATGGAGGTCATGCAGGTCCCGGTCTTGAAGATGTGGCTAATTTCTTCAGGGAAGTTGGGTGATGAGAGATGCACAAGAACTCTCATAGTGGATGCACTTGAATTAGCTGGTGGTAAGAAAGTAGGTATCCTTTATCTATCTACTTATATTACTAATTCTTCTTCTATTGCAAGGACGTGGCTTTGTAGGCTTGGTCACATGAGCAAGAAGGAGATGCATGTTCTTAAGAAGAAGTCAAATGTGTTTGACAGACTTAAGAACTAAAAAGCCTTGGTGTTTTTGGAGGAGATGACACACAAAGATTAGTGGAGTGGGCTAGATAACTCTAAGCAGGGCGGTTTGGATAGGGTTTTGATCCATGGAGAGCTTGTGGGTAAAAAGTCATCACTCATAGGCAAACATAGTTACCAAGTTCAATCAAAGGGAATCAATGTTGAACAGATAGGTGCTGATGTCGGTCATGTGCAGACTAGAGCCAGTGGTGTCAGGTAGGATGGCTCTCGGTGTTGGTTATAGAACTGACATCAATGACCAGGTAAGACCGATGTCGATCACAAGACCAACGTTGATAGAAAGGATAGTTGCATGGGAACTAACATCAGTCAGATGCAGATTGTGTGGTGATCGAGGTCGGTCACTATAATAGATTTTAGGTAGATAGCAAGCTATTAAGGAGTCTCAAATGCCCATATGGAGGACTGAAAGGGTAAGCAAGCCTCAAATTCATTATTCCTCTTCTTTATACTCGTTGCTCACTGCTAAGTAGGAAGGATCTAGGAAATAGTGGGAGCTGACATGGATTAGGATGTAGAACCAAACAAGAGATTTGGTAGGGTTGCCAGCCAAAAGAAAGCACTAAGAGATGAATGGATACCTTAGTTAAAGAATAGAGAGAATGGACACGTGAGATGGAAGGCCAGGTCATATGGTCTTGAGGAAGCTGCAGGAGAGTGGTACAGGTTTGACAGGTGGATGACAAAGCAGGGCTTTAGTCAATGTCAGTGTAACCATTGTGTATGTCTTACCAAGTGGATGATGGTCGCGACATTATCCTATTACTATATGTGGAGGATGAGCTTGGTGCAGGTTCAGACATACAAGGTTTTGCTGAGCTAAGGGTAAGGTTAGTTCAGTGGCATGTCATGAGGAATTTGGAGCAACAAAATTCTTTGGCATGAGTGTGTTCTAGAGACATGGAGATCACAGGTTAATTTTGTCTCCAGATGATTATGTGATACTGATTAACATGCTAATGGTTGGATAGTTCACAGAACAGGGTCTTGATTCACATGATGAGGTTAAGTACATGCGTACTAGACCTGAGTTGCCCACGCAGTGGGAGCTGTCAAAAGGTTTGGAGTCGATTCTGGAAAGAAGCACTGGAGGGCAGTTCAATAGATTCTTAGGTATCTAAGAGGGACCAGCAGTAGGTATACAAGCTATGCAGGGTTAAGTTCTTTTCTACATGTGTTTGTAGATGTAGATGCGGTAGGTTACTTGGATGACAGGAGGTACACCACAAGGTGTGTGGTGGTTGGTCTTCAAGGTTGAGCTTGAAGAGGGATACAAGCCAAGAAATAGATTAGATGGGGTACAAGTATAAGTACAATGCAGCTATTTATATCCAAGTGGGAGATTGTTAGGTTGTAGAGCTAAAAGCTTCACTAATGCAAATAGGGGAGGAGGTTGCTGAGAGATTGCTGAGTTGCAGAGCAACTGATGTTAGTTTGATTAGTCAACATCAATCAAATAGAGTGAGAAGAGAAACTAACGTCAGTCAAGATCGGCCAACGTCAGTCACCTCTAGGCAGACAGGGATCGACGTCAGTCATCTATGCGGTTTAGAATTGCTAGTTCACGGATAGTTTGTTAACGAACCAAGTGTTTGCATGTCAAGAGTCAATTTTAGACTTGAAGATATGGATCTAATTATTGTAATTAGATGTCTAATTATTGTTTGCATAAGATCTATATAATAGACTCATGGGCTATATTTTAAAGTGTGCTAGAGAGTAAGAGAGCAAAATTTAGCTCTTTCAGAGTGAAGAGAGTATGGTATGTTCCTCCTAGTGCCATAGTACCAAGTGTGGGTGCTGGTTTAGAGAATCAGAAGGGTTCTTCATGTATGTATGATCTTGGGTAGCAGGTGTGCATGGCTACGTTAAGAGATCTACATGGGTAAGTAAGATCATTGATCTGCAGGTGTATGTGTGTGCATGGTCTAGGTTTGTAGGTGTGTAGAACCAGGTTGATCTGTAGGTGGCAGTAGATTCAAGGTAATAACAACACAACAAGGAGCAAGATCAGGTAGGATCTACTTAGAGTACAGTGTGTACTTGAATAGAGAGCAAAGAGGAAGGCAAGGTAGTTCCTTTGTAAGTAAGATCATTTAGGTTTTAGGTTGTTGCAGTTCATGGGAGATCTACTTGGAGTGTGTTGTGTACTCAGTTGAGTATGTGTATATACTCGAGGTACTAGCAGTAGTGGATACTGATTGGTTGGAGGTGAACACCAACTCTATGATTGAGTTGTCTGTTGGGACTGTAAGAGAGAGAGGACTCTTAATTGAGAATTACTGTACACTTGAAGTGTGGGAAGCCTCTGAGAGGTGTGGAGAAGAAGTGGCATCTTCTTTATTGTATTATTTTTTTGGATGAGTATTAATACAAGATTGTGTATTATCTCTCATATCTTGTGTTATTTCTAAATTCTAGTTACTTGTGCATTCTAGTTAATTTTTGCATATGAAGTTGCTTGGTAATCAATTGTGTGCTTCCATAATTCCCAACAAAGGTGGTGGTAGAGTTTTTGGTTGGGTGTCTAACAGTTAGCCCCTAATCAGGACACAAATCAAGATATGGGAATCTATAAAGACCCCTTTCCTCGACATGATCCACCACTACCAAGAAATAATCAAAATGGTCACAATCAAGGAAAGAGGTAGAATTAAAACTAATAACAAGGTTAGAATAATAATGAGCATAATCAAGATCATACTGCTGACACTAATAATGTGGCCTATAATAATGTACTTTATGACTATAATAACATTATGAGATGCATTTATGCAACCCAAATTACCACTGTTACTGTGAATTTACATGGCCAATCTTGTGTTCCTCATAAATGGGACCCATCATTATAGGGTCAACACCCTCTCCCCTAGTAATGCCATGTTGGGTTTGTATCATCATGTTGCTACTCTGTTTGCATGGGTTACTAATCCTGAATAATAGTACTTTTCTTTTAAAGGCTCCTTACTGACCTAAAATTATAAAAATACAATTAATCACTTGTGAATCACCATCTAAGGCCCTTTGCCTTTCTCTTCTAATTATAATGACTATTTTCCACCTCTAGGTTGTGCAGTTACAACTAGACTCCTATGAGTTACCATCTAGGGCCCTTCACCCACTTCTTTCCATAAACCCAATACAAAAATTGTGCCAATGGTTCCAATGCCAAATACTATCCTAACAAAGAATAAACTAGTTGAATCTATAGTTCAGAGGCCTTATAGTCTAATAGATCAATTAGATAAAACCCCTATACAAATTTCCATATTATAACTCTTGTGGACATTTGATGTTATAGAACCATTTTCAGCAAACTTTTACAATAGTCTATTGTGCCTAATGATATAAACCTTGATCAATTCTAGAACCTAGTTGGACATTTTTCTTCATTTCAACAAATCACATTTGATCAAAAGGACATGTCCACCCTTGACCTAAACTACAATAACCCACTATACATTGAGATAATCATTGCAGATCACAAGATCAAGTGGGTTCTTATAGATAATGGTTTAGGGCTAAACATCATATCTCTTAAATTGGTGTGACAATTGTGTTACATGGATAAAGACATTCAAACAAAAACTATTACAATCAAGGCTTATGACAACACTAAGAGGGAGTCATCTGATACAATTTGGTTGCTAGTCATGGTTGGGTCTATTTATCACCACACATTATTCCATATTATGGATATTGAGATTCCTTATAACATATTTCTTGGTCATCCTTGGATCCATGAAGTACAGGTAGTTCTATCTACTCTTCACCAATGCCTTAAGTTTCCCTATGATGGGATCAAGGTTACTATTCCCATTGATTAGCAACCATACCAATACTATAAACATCTTAAAGTAGAGTTTCATAATTATAACTATTGCCTAGGTTCTAAATTCATTACAAAGAAGAACAAAACCATCATTTCTCATCCATCTCCATCTAATTATATAGACCTTGGTTATCTAGCCTCCACTTCGACTGATCTATTTTCTATAGCTCTGGCCAAATAGGTTATTATTAAAGACATTGACATTTCCATGTACCATCTAAAGGATATCCTCCATATTTTGAAATTACCAAAATCCCCTAAAACATTTGGTAAGCCTAAAATTTCCTCGAATCCTAACAGACCCAATTAGATTTCGCAACCAAAGAAAAAGCAACCAAAACCTTATGTGTTTTTTGTACCTAAAATTACAACAACGAAAGATCAAGAGGCTTTTACTGAGGGAGATTGGTTATATTCTGAAGGCCACACTAATTGTTTTCAGAATCTAAAGTATCATATACCTAATAGGATAATGGATTAGCTTGACTATAAGGGGAAGGCCTTGGTCCCTAGGTGCAAGGAATTTTAGAGCCCTTATCAACTATAGTTATCAATTGGAATCATGGTCTCAGATTTAAACCACCAGAGGATGACCCCATAAAATTTAGTAGTGACTCTTCTGAAATGACTAGTGAAGAGACTCCTAATAGTGACACAATGTCCCATTATTGCCTTTTCAATGAGCTTGTTGACTTAGATTTGTTTGATTCAAATACCATACTGACCATAACACCTATTGGAACTTCTCATCTTGAAGCAAACCCTCACTGTAACCTATGCCTTTGCCATCTTGAGCTCATAGATTGGGATCAACAATTTTTTTTCATATACCTCAATGAGTTTCAAAATGAAGAATCAATTGCAAAATACATGGGCCTAAGAGATGCATTCCCCATTAGTGATCATAAGCAGGGTTTTGATTTTTCATTAAATGTTTATACCTACTTTGGAGACCAAGTAAACTTTATTGGTTATAATAAATAATAAACATTGAGATCTTTAGATGAAAACCTCCTTAAGGCACTTGTTGATCAGGGAAAAAGTAAAGAAAAAGACAAGCCTTTGAGTGAAAATTATTTGAGGTACTCCTAGGTGGGAAAGTTTTCTCATCCCCTCAAGACATATAAAGTCCATCTAGCCCAAGCTCCATAGCTAGTACAATCATCTCTTCAGAATAACATCAAATATTTGAACATCTTGCTCTTGAGTTTATAGAGGTTTTTGCCAATTGACCTTTACTTGAGAAGGTAGATTTTGATTCTTCATATTATCCATATCTTTGAGAAGAACAACAAGAAGATAAAGTAGAGGATCATGAACATACATTGCCTAAAATTCTAGAAGATGGATCCACACTCCTTATGGAGAGCATAATAGAAGTAAATTTGGGAACCCATGAGGATCTTAAAATTGTTTATCTTAGAGCTTCCCTTACTGAAGTAGAACGTCAACATATTATATCTATTCTTAAGGATTATATAGAAATATTTGCATGGACATACTTTGACATGCTAGGGTTGGACCCAAATTTAGTTTTGCATCATCATGTTGTTCACCCTAATGCTAAACTAGTCAAGTATAAGTTGAGAAAGATGCATCCATGCATCACCCTTTTGGTTAAGGCCGAGTTAGAAAAGTTGTTAGGAGACAATTTTATCAAACCATTAGACTAATCTGAATGGATTTTTAACATAGTACCAGTAAGTAAAAAGACCCTAGGCATATGTATTTGTATTTATTTTCATGATATCAATAAAGCATGCCCCAAAGATGACTTTCCTCTACCCAACATCGACATGATTATAAACTCAATTAATGAGTATAAGATTCTATCCTTAATGGATGGATTTTACAATTATAATCAAATCAAGATAGCCCCTAAAGATCAGCATAAGATCACATTCACCACTTTGTGGGGGACATTATATTACCAAGTCATGCCATTTGGTTTGAAGAATGCTAGAGCCACATATCAGTGTATAATGACTGTCATCTTCTATGACATGATGCATGACATTGTCAAGGACTATATTGATGATATACTAGAAAAATTGATAATAAGAGATGGACACCCTGATATACTATGAAGAATATTTGAGAGGCTTCATGAATATAAAATCCACTTGAATCCTAAGAAATGTGTCTTTGGATTCACATCAGGAAAATTTCTAGGGTTCATTGTATCATAATGAGGGATCAAAGTCAACCCTGAAAAGGTCACCACTATTATGGAAATACCTCCACCAAATAATCTTAAATAGTTATGAGGTCTATAAGGCAAGATCCAATCTATACACAGGTTCATTTCTCAATTGGTAGATAAGTGCCACCCATTTACCCATCTCTTAAAGAAAGGAGTAACATTTCAGTGGGATGAATATTTTTAGATAACATTTACAAATCTTGAAACATACTTAGCCAATCCACTAGTTTTATAACCTCCAACACAAGGAAGGCCACTACTTCTTTATATATCAACCATAAAACATGTATTAGGGGCACTTTTGGCTCAGCATGATGATCATGGTAAGAAGCATGTGGTTTATTATTTAAGCCACACATTGGTAGCCAATGAACATAACTATATGCCTATTGAGAATGCATGCTTAGCTATGGTGTTTGCCACTCAAAAATTATGACATCATGTGATAAATAACAAAACTATTGTTATTGCAAAGGTAGATACTCTCAAGTTCCCCTTATCTAAAGTAGCTCTTCAAGGATGCATGGATAAATGGATTATGCTCCTCAGTGAGTTTGATATTGAGTACCAAAATCAAAAGGTAATAAAAGGGTAAGTTTTTTTGGACCAACTTGCAGAAACTCTTATTACAACACTCAACCTCTCAACTTCAACCTTTCAGATGATTCTATCATGATGATAGAACAAGCATCACAAGAACCTAGATAGTGGATGCTCTATTTTGATGGATCCTTCACATCTTGAGGGTCTAGAGTAGGCATATTGTTGATCACACCACAGGAGGATTTGATCCCTAAAGCATTCCATATACATTTTTAGTGTACAAATAATATGGATAAATATAAGGCATTAGTTATAGGGCTCTATCTTACCATATAATGGGACATTCAAAGCTTAAAGGTCTATGGAGATTTTTATCTAATCATAAATCAAACAAATGATTAGTATCAAACAAGAGATGATAAGCTTGTTCCTTATAAGTAAATTGTTGTTGACCTCAAAACACATTTTAAATCTCTATAGTTTGAGCAAGTTTTGTGAGCCGACAATAGATCTATTAATGCCATGGAAATAATTGGTTCCATGATTCAAATGCATGACAATGCTAAAGAATATTATTTCTTGATTGAAAATCATCTTCACTCAGCACATATTCTATTAGATTCAAAGAGGATATGCACCATTGCTGATCTTAATCTCTCACCTGAGCTACCATGGTACCAAGATTTTTATAACTATTTCCATATTCATGTATTTCTTTCCAACCTTTCTAATAACCAACAAAAACTTTTCCTTCATCACTTAAAACATTATATCCTCCTTGGAAACATGCTTTATCGAAAGGCTATGATGGAATGCTTTTTCATTATTTATCTTTGGGAGAATCTAAGTTGATACTAAAGGAGGTTCATGAAGGAATGTGTGGGGCCCATACCAATGGTGTAGTCCTAGCAAAGAAACTTCTCAGAATAAGCTATTATTGGCCCAAACTGGATACATATGCTTGTAATTATGTAAAATAATGTGTTCCTTGTCAGCAGCATGGCAATTTGATACATACACCTTCCTTACCATTATAGTCAATTACAACACCATGACCATTCTCAACATGGGGTCTTGATCTCATTGTAAAAATTAACCTAACATCTTTAGATGGCATTAAACACATTTTGACTTCAATCAAGTACTTCATCAAGTGGATTGAGGCCATTCCTCTTACTTATGTTACTAGGAAATAAATAGCCAAATTTATTCATTACCATATCATATGTTGATATGACATCCCAACCCATATTATATTCAATAATGGTGGATCCTTTGTGAACCAAGATGTGAAATATCTTTGTGAAAAATTCAAGATCAGGCACAAGAAATCCACTTGATATAACCTGCAAGGCAATGGACAAGTTGAGGCATCAAATAAAACCATTCTAGACATCTTTAAAAAGATTGTCAATGATGTTGGATGTAATTGGCACTTGCAACTCTTTCCTACCCTCTAGTCTTATAGAACCAATCATCATGCCCCAACTAGAGCTAATCCATACTCCCTTGTTTTTAGCACTAAATCTATCATCTTGATCAAGATTAAGATCTCATCATTAAGAATATTACTGGAGCACATTGAAGATGAAGACTAAAGATCCTCACGACTACAAGAACTATAAATTCTAGATGATAAGCATTTGGCTACCTTAAAAAACTTGCAAGCCTATTAAAATAGATTGTGGAAAAGCTACAACAAATGAATTATCCCTTGAGAATTTGAGATTGGTGACTTAGTTTCAAAATAGAACTAGAAGAACATGAATGTTGAACCCAAAAAGAAAGGCAAGTTTTAGCCTAATTAGTTAGGACCATATATTGTCATAATAAACTATGGATTAGGAGCATATCAATTGGCTAAACCTAATGGTGAAGAACATTTAGATCTTATGAACATCATACACCTTAAGAGATTCTATGCATGAACAACTTTGAATCATTGTCTATAAGACCCTTAACTTGGGAGCAACTTGTGCTATCTTAATTTTATCTCACCCTTTTATCTTACCTGGAACACATTTTATACTACCTTGGTCCACTTTTCATGATTCCCAATAGTAAAGGCTATGAATCCTTGGCACTCTAAACCCATTATTCATCCTATTATGGATGGCTCTCTTCAAGAGGCATATTATTTATTTTGTCTAGGACATGTTATAATATTAAACACTTTTATCCCTTAACCAGTTATGATCTCGATTATGTCTCATGAATATTATGAACATCTTCAATAACAATTCTACAAATTAGTTCAGCTAAGATAGTCTTGTGAAGCTTTAGATAGGTGAACAGCCACATCTTCTCAGTTCAAGCATTTTCTATGATTTCTTATTTTATCAAGAACCTTACTCATTGATTTTTGAGCATGGGTTGTTATAACCATCTTAGCTATCTTATTGTAACCTCTACTCTTAGGACATGCATCTCCTTGAATATATGGTCCCACCTTGTGCATATTTTATCCCAAAAATGCGAAAAACATTATAAATACTTTGAAAAGACCAAAAACATCAGAACATGATCCAAAAAATAACAAAAACATTATATCATGCTTCTATACTTTTTTACAGTCCCATTCTTCCATCCCACACTCTCATCATTTTGTGACCAACTATTAAGTTTGAATGCTCTTGCCATTTTACAAGTATAAAAATACTAGTTCATTTCATCTTGTCCCACACACTTGCCATTTTTTAAGATCATTCTTTATTTATCATCTTATCAGCGTCTTATTTTCCAAACCATTCTCATTTTTTTGTCATATCTTTCATTTCTTCTATAACATTAATCATGTTGATCTAATCATCATTTTTCTTCTATCCCATTTCTTTGGAGAACTACATTTTCCCTAAAGTTTATATTGGAACATGCATCCATGGAATTATGTAGGCAATGTCCAATTGTCTTATACATCTAGATTTAGCTTGACCAACCCCTTCTTTTTCTTCTCTTCCCTCATTTCTTCTGTCATTGTTCCTCTTTAATTAGGGAACAATTGTCATGTCATTTTTCTTTATTATGATGTGGTGGAAAGTAATGCCTCTACCACACATGCATGAACATTTATTTTTAAACCACATTAATTTGGTTTTTGTTTGTGTGTTTAATTGACTTTTCTTGGTATTTTGTTTTGCTTTCACACCTCTCCTTTAATTTCTTCTCCTTTTCTCTTTTTATTACTTCTTGTCTCATCTTGGTCTTGTGTTTCCTTGTTTGTTTTTACTTATTTGTGTTTTAGAGCATCTTGATAATTCACATGGATCTCAATTGTTTATATGTTAATCCTATGTTATTACATTTTTCTTGGACCATTTTATTTATTTGATTGTTGTTGGTGTCTTATTTTTTTGTTTGATTTCGCTTTTCTCTTTTGTGTTTCAAAACATCTTGATGATTCACATAGATCTTGATTATTTATATCTTGATCCTATGTTATTACATTATTATTGGACCATTTTATTTATTTGATTGTTGTTGGTTTCTTTTTTTTTGTTTGATTTTTCTTTTCTTTTTTATGTTCAAGAATTCCTTGATGGTCCACATGGATCTTGATTATTCATATCTTGGTCTCATGTCGTTAAGATGTTCTTGCCTTTTATTTTTTAAACATTTTTTTCCTACTTCAGATCATATCTTGATTTCAAGTTAGTTTCATTTATGTTTATCTTTTTCTTTGTCTTTGCTTTTTTGTTTAAATGTAAATCACTGTAACTCTAGTTTTGGTCATTGTTTTACTATTATCCTTAGTTATAGGTATTCACATTTGAACTATCTCAATGCAATTGGAATATTATGTCATTATAAGTTACTCATATTTATGATGCCTAATTTATTTTGTTATATCAATCACTTTTGTGCTCATGTCTCAACATCTTAACATCAACATAAGCTCCAATGAATGATTCTCAAGAACACTTTATAAAACCTAGGCTCATGATATGGAATTAGGCTTCTAGGTAGCCTGCATTTTAGTACTTAAGTTTATGCTTAGACATGCATATCTTTGCATACATTGTGATTCTAATCAATTCTTAGTCATTTTTCATCATTCCTCATTCCATTCTCTCCCAAACTTGGGTGAACTACATTAGCCTAAAGTTCATGTTGGAACATGAGTCTATGGAACTATGTAGGTAGTGCTCAATTTATATTGAGTTTAGCTAGGCTATCTCCATTCTTCTTTTTATATCTCTCATCACTTTATGAATTATCATATGCTTGGTTTTATATGGATTTTTAAGCCATTACTCCATTGCATGTACATTTGCACTTGCTCACTTTAACCTATATATTCAGTTATATCTTTCAGCGATTTTTGATTACCAATTTCCCATGCTAGGGCCTAACATCTAAACCACATATGAATCAAATCATCTCTATAGGGGCAAAATAATTATTTATTCTTTATCAATGATCAAGATTCACCCTACTAGGGTAAAATTATCTTATCATGATCAAATCTACTCTACTAGAGTACTTCTTATTATATTCTCTTTAGAGACCTCATTCTAGTGATGTTTTCCTTCCTAAATCAAAATGTTCTCTCTTTTCCTCTAATTCCAAGCTCTCCACATTAAATCCCATGATGGAAATATTTAATGTGCAACTTGTCTTGGAATTGATCAATGCCATAAGCATGTATCTTGTACTCTCAAATTGGGTACATTTATAGTGTGTCCCTTACATTTATGGATTGAATATTTCCAATTCCACCCATCTTTGGGGCCTATTATAATTTTGATTATATTTTGATCATTGATGGTAATCATGTGTGAAAGCATTAACTCATCTAGATATGATCTATTCTATGGGTTAACCTCTCACTTTCTCTCTCTTTTCAAGAGTACATCCTTCTCTTTCATCCTAGTATGTCCTCTTGAGGGGGCATCATGGGTCTATTCCAATTTCTTCTTGATAACTCTTTTCTTTGAAAAGATGTTACTGTATCTAAATATCTCACTACACCTTCTCAAATAGGGGCAAAATGTAGAAATCCAATTCCTAACACCATTTGTGTTAAAATTGCCAATCTTACATGAATTGCACTCAAATGCACATTTTAGGTCAAAATATATAAAACATCCTAAATGGTTCAAACTTTTCACTTGCAAGTGATAGTTTAGGTCTAAGTATCCCTAAATAGGGCAATGCATTTTATGGGCTATCTAACTTTGATCAGATCATTTTGAGTCAAAATGACCATTTCACCATTTAGTGCTCTAGATCACTTTTTTCTTCTAATTCATTGGTACACATCATGTAACTTTTTTATTTGGTGATGGAAATGTCCTAAATGAGAATATAGCTCCAACACATCTAACATCACCTTCTAGTTCCTTTCCAATCAAATTATGACCTAGTAATATGACTTTCTAACCATTTTGATTAATTGTGAGCCAATTTTCAAATAATTGCACAAATGTTGATTAACTTTGTTTAAGTATAATTAATATAAATCAAGAGCTTAAGTGGATTTTCCATTATATTTGTTGAATATTTCTTTTTAAAAATTGATTCTTATTAACTACATCATCAGGTGACATCATTTCTTTAGAAGACATCCCTAGGCCATAAATGCCACAAATATCAGGATTATGGGTCACCCATGCCTAGTTAATGCCTCTCATGCCTCTTCAATGCCCCTTATTCCAAGGGCATGATTCAGATAATTATGGATTTAATTCCAAAAATTAGGATTATCCATGGCCACACATCTCAATCTTGAGATGGATGGTCATGGTTGATCCTAACCAATCTTAAAAATCTATAAATAGAGAGACCATGGATGTGAATTTTAAGCTATTTTGGTGTAAAGTTATTATGATTAAATATCTTAAAAAATCTTTATTATTTCAAAGTTATAATGTTAAATTGTTTCCATAAGGTTTTGCATTTTATCATAGATTTTGCTTGCAAGCTTCATTGATAGGCTAATTTAGTGATTTGGAATCATGAGCCTAGGTTTTTTGGAGTGTTATTTAGGTATTGGAGGAGATTAACACCATTTTTGACAAATAAAATGATTATTGATCAAGGGAGAACATGTTTTTGAGCCACATGGGTATGGTGAATCCATTTGGGAAGGTAATATGGTGTTGTTTTCTTTCATCTATTTCTTACTATCCTTTGTAATTCCCATAGGAATAGATAGGCTTGGTTAGTTAGTTATTTATGAATGTTTCATTATTTATGGACTAATACTTGACTAACTTACTTTTTAATCCTCTCTATAATGGAGACCTCTTCACCCATTTAACACATTATCAAGAAAAATAAGAACATAAGACCACTTTCAAATGTATAGGTCCACACTACATGACCCCTTAATCATACTCAAATGATTATATTCATCATTACACTCTTCTATGCAAGATCAAAAAAAAATTTGTATACACAATCACCATGAACGAATACACAATCACCATCTTAAGCTTTGTTCATACTATATACGAATGGTCAAACTTTCATAATGCACAAAGATGGTCCTCATGGAGTCTACAACACTACCCAATAGATAATTCATCAATATTTATCAAAAAAACATTAAAAAAAATTCAAATATCCTTCTCAAGTCACTTAAAGTCCATGCAAAAACATAGTCAATTTTGAACCTTCATAACTATGTCTGTACTCACTTTTATATCTTCAAACCTATATTTCCAGAAGTGCCTTTGGATTCTTTTACAAGATCAATTTTTACATCATGAGAAAATTTTGTATATATAAAAAGATATATCCAAAATACTAGACACTAGTTTTTCCTTTTTAAATTCAAATATTCAAATACAAACAATCACAATTAAACCTTGAACACCATGTTTGCATCTCATGTCCTTGCTACTCACATTAAACATTCACCATCAATCTTGTTTGATATTTAACACATAGGCACCAATAATTAAATGTTAAACCTCTGTCACTTTGAACTCATCTTGTGCACCTTTGTAATGTTGACTAAATACACACTATTGCTCTCTATAGATCAACTAGGTATTTAACTAACAATGCTCACCATTCAATCAATCTATATGAACACCCACTTAACATTCGATCCTTATCCTTTACCTTTGCTCAGCATTAAACCTCATGAATTTCTTACCATCTCACTACTTCTTAACATCTTGGAGAAAATTTGCTTTTTTGATCTCCTTAATACTTGCTCAATAATTACTTCTTGCAAAATTGACTATGGGTACCCTTGCAATTCATCTAAGAGCCAACTTTGGGCCTTAATAACTTTTTCTGTGATTCAACACATGATCTCAAATTTGGATCATATGATCTCACCATATAAGAGAATCTATCCATATAAAAATTTGTTCTTATAACCCACACACGTGTGATATAATCCATCATCAACATGCTCACTTATAATTTTCTTCCATAGAGCCAACTATGCCTAGAACTACCTGGAAGGCCAACTTTGCTCATGCATATCTTTTGATGTGCTTCACTACATGATCTAAAATTTAATACAAATTATATAGGATTAAAATTGAATAAAAAAATATGATTACCTTCTCTTGAAAAATTCACATGTGTGAGATATGATGTTAACAAAATATCTTTCTCAAGTCACTTATAGTCCATGCACAAACACAAAGTCAAATTTTAACCTTCATAACTATATCTTTACTCACTTTCAAATCTTCAAATCTATATTTCCAAAATTTCCTTTAGACTCCTTTACAAGATCTATTTTTACATCATGAGAAAAGTTTGTATAGATCTAAAGATATATCCAAAATACCAGACACTAGTTTTTCCTTTGAAAATTTAAATATTCAAATGTAAATGATCACATTTGATCTTAGAACACCATGCTTGCATCTTGTGTCATTATTTCTCACATTAAACACACACCATCAATATTTAAAACATAAGCACCAATTCTCAAATGTTAAACCTCATTCAATTTTAACTCATCTTATCCACCCTTGAAATTTTGATGTAATACACACTATGAATCTCTATAAATCAACTAGGTCTTTAACTAGCAATGTTCATCATTCGATCAATCTGTATGAACATCCACTCATTGTTAGATCCTTATCATTTACCTTTGATCAACATTAAACCTCATATAATTATTTACATCTTATTTATTCTTAACATCTTAGAGTAAATGTGCTCCATCAATCTCCTTGATACTTTTTTGATCTTTACTTCTTAAAAAATTGACTAAGCATGGGTACCCTTGCAATCTATTTGAGAAGCCAACTTTGAGCCTTAATAACTTTTTTTGTGATTCGATGCATGATCTTAAATTTTTACCATATGATCTTACCACATAGGATAATACATACATATAATAATTTATTCTTATAATCAATACATGCAAGATATAATCCATCATCAACATGCTTACTCAAAATTTTCTTCCACAAAGCCAACTATGCCTGGAATTGTTTGGAAGGCCAACTTTGCTCATGCATATATTTTGATGTGCCTCATTTCATGATCTAAAATTTGACACAAATAATATAGGCTTAAACCTTTAAAAAAACATATGATCACCTTCTCTTGAAACATTTTCATGTGCAAGATATGATGTTAACAAACTACTTAGCTCTATTTGAACATAGAAAACATTGTCAAAATCCTTCAGAGCCCAACTTTGCACATGCATATCTTTTATCATGTTACATTTCATGACCTAAAATTTGGCACATAATAACTAAGAAAAAAATTTAACAAACATATATGATCTCTTTCTCCTAAAATGTCCACACATGTGAGATATTTTACCATCAAAATGCTTACTCGTCTCTTTCTTACCTCATGCGAATTTGTCCAAGTATGGGAAAATAATGTCAAACTACCTAGGATCACAATTTTATACTTGCATATCTTTAATTATGTTTAGTTTCATGACCTATTATTTATTTCATAGAAACTATATACTCATGTGATCACAACCATATAACCAACTCCCCCTGACTCATCCACATGTGGAAATGGTGATGTCATCAAATTGCCTATTCAAATTTTTCTACCACTACACCCAAAGTATTTTGATGAAAACTATGGATAAATAGATGCATTTCACTTATGAACATAAGCACTCAAAGCATATAAAACATATTAGGGACCTATTTAACATGATCAAATCACCATACTCATCCATGAACATCTCTAACCATACCAAAGCTGAAGATCAACCAATCATACTTCAAGCATACTAGGATAAGCATATTTCACACTTTTCCATTATCACTTAGACTATCAAGGAACTTCATACACTCACTAGGGAGCCTATATTAAATCACTGATAATACTCTAATAATATCCCCCTTTGTCATTGATGTCAAAAACCATCAGATATAACAATATGCAACTCATCTTCTTTCTCTCTTTTAGCACTCCCACAATAAGAACTTTCTCCCCCTCTGAAACAATGAAAAAATGGGAAACAACTGATATTGAGGAACTAAAAATAAAATAAATAGTAAAGGACCATATTATAAAGATGATAAAAACTCCCCCTTAGTTTGAGCCTACCTCTTCTTGCCTTGACAACTTCCTCTTACTCCATGCCAATACTCTCTTCAACCAAACAGTATAACCGATGAAGAAATAACACACAAAACCATTATAATATGATGTAACTCACCAAGAAACAATTGAGAGGAACTCCCCTTAAGATCTCTAAGCCATTGCACCTATTGATCATCTTCAAATATCCATACACCATGAAGAACCAACATACAGGCTTACTAACCTTTTCTATCAAACTACCATAAGGACCACAAATATAACTTCATGCCACTCACCAAATAGGAAACATGCTCTCAAAAAACTTGAGAACTCTCCTTGAAAAAACATACCTTTCTCTTTTAGAGAAACTGAGCAAAAAGAAATCTTCTTCAAACTAGTTCTATATAGCCTTCTTGTAGCCCTACCTAGAACTTGTAGAGCCCATAATTTTTAGTAGAAACATCTTCAAGACATGAAACTTCATATATGGATCAATCTCATATACCACCTCAATAATACAAATTTTCATCACCAGGCTCATCATCTAAAACATAATTCCTTCACAAACTAATTTACTAATTAGAGTTCCATCTTGACAAAAAAATGAATAACTTAAAATCCACAAACCTTCAGATCTCTGTGAAGCATGATTTGACAACCCATTTAGACCATTAACCTATTAATAATCCTCAGAACTTAACCCATAAGGTAGTCTACTTTTCTATCATATCCTAAAACCCTAAAATCTTAAAACAAATAAAGTCAACAAACCTCCTTTTGGTCAACACACACCTCTAAAACTTCTTGCACGCATGGAGACAATAATCACACACTTCTAGACCAAGATTTGAGCCTTTACACCATTTAGAACATAGACTTCTTATAACCCATTTTAGGCCTACTTGTCCTTAAGCCAAAAACTAAGAAAATTGAGAACACTCAAAAATATTCAATTGGCATAAGCATACCTTCAGACCACAAAAACACCTAGATCACATCATAAAGAAGTTTATAGACATTTTTGAGCACCAAAATCTAATTGATATTGCATCAAAAACATTATGCCAACTAGTACTAGAAACACCCATTTTGATTCTATATAATAGTTATTTCAGAGATATTTGGATCAATCTCAAGAACTTGTTTCCAAAATTTAACCAAGGACCTTATCTGATTAGTATTATCATCTTGAGCACACAAACTTGATTCTCCACAACTTCTTATTTAGATTTAACTACTCAGTCCTCTGATCTTAGGACTTGACCAATTACAAATATCCCCCTAACTTCATGCTTCATCAGGAACATGGTATTTTCAACAAGTCTTCAAATACTATCCAATCATATTCAATACTCATCTAGAGATACCTGATCTTTAGAACATTGTAAACTTCCATGGCATACAAAACTATTCAACAAGCTTTTAATAAGCTTAGCAAGATCTAAAACATAAGCCTAGAAGAAAGGCCTTCAACTTATAGGCTCACCTTACATCTACCATAAAATAATACACAAATAAATATTTGAAACTCATCATTGTACCAGAGCATCCAAACCATGATCAATAAGCTAAATCATTCTCAAGATGAGACCACTGAGACTCTTCAAAAGCTTCTTTTCTACAACAAAAGGTATATAAAAAGAATGCACAAACATACCTTGTATTCATACCATCTCATAAAATAACATATAATATCCACCAAGATTCTTCTAATTAAAAAATCTCTCCTTAAAGCCTAGATAGAGACACCCTAACCCATAATGTCCTAGAACAATGTGAAACTAGGAGTTTCCCATAACTCCTCATAATCCTTTTCATCCTTGGTCATCTGATATTGATAATTATTTTTCTTATTCTTAGGCTCAGAACTAGTCTCAATAATCACCTTGGCTTTCTCCTTGAGCTTGGCTTGAACTTACTTTTGTTTTTCCTTTTTTATCTAGACAATTGACATATTCTCTACTTCAGACTTGTCAACAAATATTGACAATAGAAACTCTTGACTTTCCTTCACTTCTAATCCCTTTTCCACATTGGCAATTAATCCACCAAGACTCTTGGACATAATAGGATTAGTCTCCTTAGTCTTTTCTACCTCAAGTATCCATACCATAGTTAGACTCTTCTCACCTTCTATAGCGAACATACCAACTTGACCTTTGAGTTTAGACTGATCTAAAACATAGCCTTCTAGAGCAACCTTATGACTAGAAGAATTGGCAATGATTACCTTTGGTTTCCATACCCAAGTTTGTCCTTTCTTAAACCATCTAGGATCTCTATATACTTTGACATATCTTGAAGATCTCTTAACATTATTTGGATATAATCTAGAAATATGTCCACTCTTATTACAATTGAAATAAATAACATCATTCATACCTTTTGATAGATTTGAATTATGATCAATCTTTGGCCAAAACTCCTTCTATCATAGCTTCATGAATGTACATATTTGACTGACTTCATTCTATATTCCTTAACTCTATTACCATACATATTACATGTATATCAATGACCATGAAATAAACTAACATACCTTGAAGTGCCTAGTTATATAATAAACTTTCTTGCATTGTTTTCAAAGATTGCATTCTCCTTGACATACTCGAGCTTCTCATGTTTCTTTTCTAGCTTATCTATCTTTACTATAACAAGGTCATGTTTAATCATTAATGAACCTAGCTCAATTTTAAAATGAATTATATCATCCTCTTTAGCTCTTACACTTGAAATTTTAGCCATTAATTGACCTCTAAAAACTTGGATAGTCTCCTTATCACTGTTAGCTTCTTTGGCCATGCCATCCTTTATTATACATGCTTGCTCTATCAAACTTACCTCAGGATAAATGACTTGTGCTTCAAAACTTTGATCATATTTATCATCTTATGATTATTCTTCTTATGCTCCTTCAGTTTACCAAATGCACCCATGAGCTCAACTTCTAGATCAATTTCTTCTTCACTGTCATGGCAAACTTATTCATCACACATGATGTCCTTTTATTTTGAACAACTTTCCTCTTTGAACTAAACTTGTCTTGGAATATTGTAGCTAATCCTTAAGGTCATTAATAACCTTCTCCTCCTCTTTAACATCATTTTTCAAAGTATATATCTAATCTTCAAGCTCCTTGATCATAGCCTTCCACTATTGATTATATTTATTCAACTATTTAGCCATCTTTATACCTAATTACAATCTCTTTCTAGTTTTTAAGCTTCCTCAAAATGACCCACTTTGATACCAATTATTAGAGGTATAATCACTGAGAAGGGGGTGTGAATTATTGAGCCCAAATAATCCAAATTCAATTTCAATCCTTTCAAGTCCTTAATCAATTACCATAAGCATTCATGAAGCATACACATCATTCATAGCAATGAGCAAGAGAGACAAGTAAGATCAATCACATAACACAACATTTGTGTGGGAAACCATCTTAGGGAATAAAACCCATTGAGCCTTGAAAGATGGACTATAGTCCTATAATGACAATATCCAATTTCTACCATCTACAAATGATCAAGGAACTACCATCCCTTATTTTAGTGAGATTGCAATCCCATAAGGATCTACCACACCTATCTAACTAAGCTACCAAAAAAATACCTTTATCAAGTTTCATCTTGTAAGGAGGTTGTAACCCCCTTAGATTCTAAGCTAACATAACAACATCTATAAACACATGCACCTTTGCACTGATGTCTTCAACACTTGATGATGGACCTATGATTATCACTCTTCACCTTCACAGTAACAACTCTGTCACCACATTAACAACATGACCAGATGGTCATACACACTATCCACACTCTAATATTCCTCTCAAATCAAACACTAAACTCGCATAGTCTTCACCTTGACTTTTCTCATAATATACTCTCTCAAATAGATTCTTGAGCAACTTGCTCATTCTACCTCCTACAAGCTCATTAGTTCTAATGACCTGTATGTCCTCTTGCACCAAATTAATCAAATAAGCATGTATGATCCTCTTCACTCTCTATTATTCCTCACTAACCTATACCTTCTCTTTCAAAGGTTCTTACCTTCATTTGGTTCCATATTCACATTCCCTCATCCATGTCTTACAAGTCTAGAAATCACCATCTTTGATTTCACTATTTATAGAGCATTCATGATGATCATCATCTTAGTTAGCCATTAGGCATGTATTAACCCTTAAGGTATATATCATATGAATACATGGCTCAATAAAATTTTTATAGGTTGGCCATAGTAGTTATTGGTCACCCTTAAGTAGCTACACCTTTTAATAAGGCCCTTATAGCTCTTATAAGTCTCATGGAGACCTATTCACCCATTTAACACATTATCAAGCAAAACAAGAACATAGTACCACTTTCAAATATATATGTCCACACTATATTACCATTTATTCATCTTTAAATGCTTACAATCATCATTGTACTCTTCTATGCAAGCTCAATCAACATTTTGTGCACAGAGTCACCATGAATGAACACACAACCACCATCTTAAGCTTTGTTCATACTATATACGAATGGTCAAACCTTCATAATGCACACAGATGGTCTTGATAGAATCTAAAATATCTCCAATATCTAATTAATCAATATTTATCAAAACAACATCAAAAGAAGCTCAAATATCCTTCTTGGGTCACTTACAATCCATGTATGAACACATAGTCAACTTTAAACCTTCATAACTATGTTTGTACTCACTTTCAAATCTTCAAATCTATATTTTTTGAAGCACCTTGGAGTATTCTACAATATATATTTTTAAATTATGAGAAAATTCTACATAAATTTAAAGATATAGACAAAATAGTAGACACTTGTTTTTTTAGATGCAAATGATCATAGTTAAACCTCGAACACCACGTTTGCATCTCGTGTCCTCATTGCTCAGATTAAACATGCACCATCGATCTTATTTAATATTTAGCACATAGGTATCAATGCTCAAATTTTAAACCTTAGTCACTTTGACCTCATCTTGTGCACCCCTGCAATGTTGACTCAATACACATCGTTGATCTCTATGAACAACAAAATTTTTAACTAGTAATGCTCACCATTTGATCAATTTGTATGAACACCTACTTGTCATTGGATCCTTATCCTTTACCTTTTCGTAGTGTCAAACCTCATACACTTCTTATCATCTCACTACTTCCCAACATCTTGGAGTAAATTCATTTTATTGATCTCCTTGAGACTTGCTCGATCTGTACCTCTTACAAAATTGACTAAGTATGGGGACCCTTACAATTTATCTAAAAATCTAAATTTTAGCCTTAAATTTTTTTTTTGTGCTTCGATGCATGATCTCAAATTTATACCATATGATCTCCCCATAGAAGAGAATCCATCCATATAACAATCTACTCCTAGAATCCACACACATACAAGATAATCCATCATAAACATGCTCACCTAGAATTTTCTTACATAGAGCCAACTATGCCTAGAACTACTTGGAAGGCCAACTTTTCTCATGAATATCTTTTGATGTTCTTCATTTCATGATCTAAAATTTAACACAAATGAACTAAGCTCAAAACTAAACAAACCCATATGATCAAATTCTCTTGAAATGTTCACACATGAAAGCTATGACATCAATAAATTACTTACTCAGCTCTATTTGAACATAGAAAACACTGCCAAAATTCTTGAGAGCCCAACTTTACACATGTAAATATTTTATCACACTATATTGCATGACCTAAAATTTTACATATAAGAAATAGTCATAAGACTAAACAAACCCATATGATCATCTTAAAACATCCACACATGTGAGATATGTTACCATCAAAATGCTTACTTAGCTCTTTCTTATCTCATGCAAATTTGGCTATTGGAAAACAATGTCAAACTGTTTGAGAGCCTAACTTTGTAATTGCATATATATTTAACTATATTTAGGTGCATGACCTAAGATTTAGTGCATAACAACTAGGGATTAATTTTATCATAACCATATAACCAACTCCCCTTGATTCATCCACATGTGGAAATGGTGATGTCATCAAATTGCCTATTTAGATTTCTACCACTAAACCCAAAGTGTTTAGATGAAAATTATGGACAACTAGATGAATATCACTTATGCACACAAGTAGTCAAAGCATAAAAAACATCTTAGGGACCTCTTATACATGAAAAAATCACCATACTCATCCCTTAACAGCTCTAACCATGCCAAAGCTAAAGATCAACTAGTCATACTTCAAACATACTAGGACAAGCATATTTCACAATTTGTCACTGTCACTTAGACTATCAAGGTACTTCATCCACTCACCAGGGAACCTCTATGACATCACTAAAAATTCTCCAACATGTATTTTCATAAATAATCTCCTCTTTTTCTAAACCAAAAAGTTACAATATTAGTAAATAATAGTGTTGAGAATAAAGAATTAGCTTAGGCTTAGATTAGGCATTCTCTTTCACCATTGATTGAAAATGTCTTTGCTTCCTAAAACATCTTTTATTTGGCTTGAAAGTGCCTTCTCTTCTAATTTTATGCATCATGTGATAATTCTCTTTATTCAACATTGTCATTCCCATAATTCATATGCAATTTGATTTCTAGTGTTAGCTACTCAATTTATTATGGCTATACCCATTAGACATACATGCATCCTTTGTATGCTTGATCACACTATCCATAACCTAGTTTATGAGTCTTTATATAGTTTGGTACAATTCAACAAACTAGATAGACTTTATAGATCTCTAGTAGCCCACAGAAGCACTGAGCCTTTTAGCCTACTAGGTGTTTGTTTAAGTACCCTATGTACCCCTTGCCAAACACTAGTGGTTCTATTAAAATTCTTGTAATTATAAGTACTTCAATTTTGCTTTATCAATAAATTCTTGTGTAACTCTATAATGGTATTATTTAAAATTTATTTTCCTTAATCACTTGTTATATTGAAAAGGTACCCATGTCATGTCCCATTTTTTATTAATTTATTTTTTTGGGAAAATTTCCCATTCCAATATTTTCCATAGAATAAGGAAGGAGTTGGGAAAATAATTTATTTAATATTTAATATTTTGGACCTATATTTATTTTATATTTCCAAGCTATTTAAATGAGGCCAATTAAATATTAAATATATTTTAATATTAATGGGAAGTCATAATTTGAATGTCTACAAGGAAACTTACCAATTGGGATGTGGATTTATATGAAGAGATAATGTTTATCTTCTGGGGGAAACTTTCTAATTTTCTCTTTCTTATCTTTAAGATAAGTGGGACAAATTCAAGAAAGTTTAGAAAATGGAAACAAAGGAGAAAGAGTTAGGATCTAAATTTTTTATGGGTAAAAGGATAAAGATAGAGTTATCTACCTTTTATAGCTCATTTCATATTCTCAAATCAAGGATATTGGGATTTTGGAACCAAAAATTTGGGGTGTCATGTGTATTTTTATGCCAAGATTTCTTTCTGGGCTATCTTTTGCTATTTCAACAAATTCGTGTACCTTGTAGTTCAATTTTACATCTAAGGATTAAAAAATTTAGGTGAGTATATTTTTGGACGAAAACCCATTTATTTCAAGATTCATATTATGTATCCCATTTTACTCAAATAGGTTATATCATCTAAAGATTACATGGGAGCTGATTGGTATTGTTAATGCATATTTTGGTGAGTTGTTTGCATATTTTAAGGTGTCTTATGGTCTGGTTTGAGTTCAAAATTTGTATTATTGTGTTGGTTTTATATATATATATATATATATATATATATATATATATAATTTATATATAAATTTATAATATGCCACTTTTCATATTTGTGGTAAGTTTGAAGTAATTTAGTACCAAAATTGCCAAATATGGGGCACTGTGAGCATCATGTTTGTTGCAGTTGTGTGTACCTTTATATTTCAGATTTTTAGAGGTTTGGTATGGATATTTTTATATAATAATATAATATCACATGTTTATAAATCTTATTTCATTAATAGGAAAAGATTCATAAGTTTATATGTAAAATTGTCAAATCTAGGTTCTAGTTTGTGAAAGAATTGTTAATTTCATGCTAGTATCTCTTTATTTTTTTTTTAAGTCTTTGGAGAGGGTTTTAAATTTATTTTTATTATTCCTATGTTAATTTTCATTTATATATTATAAATAATTTTTCAAAATATTTCTTTCAAGGACATAATAGTGGAATCAAAGCTAAGATCTTACCAGCGTATTGGGGAAGATAACCATTGTTTAAGTTTATTCATATTGCATGTCAAGTTATGAGGTCAAATTTTTAGAAAGAAACAATTTCATGATATTTTTAATGGTTTAATTTAAATTCTCAATGGTTTCATGTGTGGTATCTTCCATTTTATTTTAGTTGAGCAAAGGTAAATTTTTCTTATTAATGTGAATCATGGGCAGTTTCTTTGAATCTATCTTTAAGAGTGTACGTAGAGTAAATTAGAACAAGAGTCCCCTATCAATAAATTTCAAAGACTCATCAATTTTTTCTATCCTAGGCCTTTAAAGAAATAAAATTAAGTGGGAAATAGTATTTATGCATTAATAAAAGTTTTAGAGTTTAAGCATCAACTGAAAGATGTTCTACTTTATAATTTGAAGGAAATATAATATTGTTTATCTAAGGATGGCCAATCGAATTATGGAATTTTTCAATGGGATATAAATCCATTAATGGTTTCTTATGTCTATACCAAGTTTTTGTGATATCCATATGAATATGTGATCCTTGTAGTTACCTCTTGCTTTCATGAAATCATAAGAATTATAGCTCCTAAAGTTACTTACAACGATGACATAATGAAGGAGATATTTCAAATAATTATGGAAATTTTTTGGGGTTTGGATGATATGTTAGATCCTTATTTTGATAATAAGGTAAATATTATATAAATTGTTACAAGATTTGGTTTTTGTGTTGTGATGCTAGATCTTGATTATGAATATATTATTCTTTAAATTTTTCAACATTTATTGGTTGCTATTAGTATGAGTCATACAATAAATATTATAATTTGTATGTAGACTATTATGATTGAGATTATAATGTAAAGTGATGATATCTCCTAGCCATTGATATCTATTATATTTGATGGTTTAAGTCAAGAACATAACATTTCTCTAGCTGCACATATGTTAGTTAGAAATGTTGTTAATATATGTTAAGAAAAATTGAAACTATATATGATAGTGGAGCATAAGGAAGAAGAAGGGAAAGTGTTAGAGGAAGATTTAGAGGCTACAAAAGTGGAGGATGAAAAGAAGAAGGTGGAACAAGAAGATTTTAAGACTATCTTTTTAGAGGGTTTAGTAGAGGAGCATGCTAATTTTTGGAATGAAGTCAAGGAGAATGTTTGGGTTAGCCCTAAGGTGGGACTTTTAATTTGAAAAAATGAAGGTGTTGAATATATCTCAACTATGTCTCTTATGGAAAATGTGGATGGGCATGTAGATTTCAGCCTAAGGTATGAAAATCATTCATCTTTGATGTTTCCTACTATGTCACTACAAGACTCTTATCATCATGGAAATCATTATAATAAGGAAGATAGGGACAATGATATAATTTGTAGCATAGAGCATGCAAGTTAATTAATTCAAAATTAATATTATTTATACATATGAGGCCTAGGTGATATTCTATTCAAATGGAATACAAAAAGGGTAGATCATTTTTCTAAAGTTTAAATTTATTTATGCATGAGGGTATGGGACCCTGGTTCTTTATCCAAAGAACTATAAAGGGAATACATTTAGAAAAACCTGAAGCCTAAAATTCTTGATGGGATAGAAAGTGATGATTTATATGTTGATGGGTTGGAAAAAATTGACAGGGTTATGGATGTATAAGGGTTACATTCTATGATGAGTTATTATAAATTCAAAAATCCAAGGGAGTTGAGTTTACATCTGAAGGATAAAATGTAGTGTTTAGAGGTGTGTCTGAAGGAGCTTTAGGAGTAGTATTAGAAAAGAGGACTCCTTACAAGGAAAAAATCTTGTGGGTATCAGGTTGTTTGGTGATGAAGTGCATGAAAAATATTTAGTTATCTAGTGATCAACATAGTCCTTATTATATTATTCAAATACTTCTAAATCAACAAAGAATCGTGGATGCGAGGGAAGGGGAGTGCAGACGCGGATGCAGCCCTAAAACCCTAACCCCTATGGATGATTTAGCGCTCACTGGTGTCCTTAGGAGTGGCTGCAGAGGGATGAGGGAAGAGGGAATGAGGCCATGGATAGGGCTAAGCTAAAACCCTAACTGTTGTGGCTGCAAATTCTAGTGTTTAGATCCCAGTCTACAAAGGGATGCTGGAGCATGGCATGGTGAATGTGAATTCATTATGGCATGGTTCGTTAATTTGATTCGGGTGGTAAGTGAAGCAAATTATTTTTAGATGGTGCATGTGTAGATTTGTAAAGCCTAATTTTTTTAGCACAAATTTGATTTTTACCTCAATTTTCTATTTTGTGGCCATTGTGCTTACCAACACCCTATTCTGAGCAGATCAGTGTTTTCTTCAAGGATATCTTGAATGCCATGGTGGCGATTCCTCTATGTAGAGGGGGTAATCTTGCAGACATTTGGGTGGTTGGAAAGGGTGGTGGTGGCAATGGATATGGGGGTTGTGACTTGTGTGGGTAGCGAGGCTTAGAAGTAGAGCTTCATGTTTAAACCCTAGCCTTGCTGTCATTGGTGAACAGAGTGTCTGTTTGGGGACCGAACGACGGCATTGAAATAGTAATCTTTTGCATGGCCGTGGAGGGATCTCATTTATTTATTGGATGAGAGGAGAGCTTACAATAATGGTGACTCATTTTTGCATGGCTTTGTAAAGGGAGATCTTTTTTGTGTGGATCTCTACTTTTACCTCATTTTTCTGTATTACGGATGGTTCTCGAGTTGGTTTTTCAGTCTGAGTTAGACTGCCTTTTCGATCTGGTTTGTGATGGTATTAATGTTTAGATGGGGGAAACTTTGTTTCCTCTATGTTGGTGCACCTTGTGCGATAGATGGTTTGTTTTGAAACCATGTTTTTAAAATTTGTTTGGCCCTAGGTGACCAGATCTAGTTTTGTCTAGGTTTTAGGTCCTTGTAAAACCTGGTTGCTTTTAATGGTTTTTATTGGTGGTTTCAGGTCCCTGTAAAACTTGTATTGATACTGTCCTGCTGTATGTTTTAGGAATTCCTTTCCTGGTGGGTGTTATTGTTTGATCTTTCTTGAATCTGTTAATGGGTTTTGGGACCCCTTCAAAACCTGTTTTTACCTTAATCTAAAACAAAGAATGGTGTTCATAAATATGTTCCTATGATCATTTTTAGAAAGGAGATTTCAACATGCCATAGAATTTAAATTTGGTTATGAACATACTGATTTTGCCCCATATTTATTAAGGATTGATTAGCTACAAGATTCCCTCATATATCTATTTTCAAAGATATTGTGTTCAAAACTACAATCAAATGCTTTATTGAACACATATAATTCAAAATCTTGTCTCATAGTTTGACTTTCTAATTGAGGGTGAATCAGGTACTAGATTTTGAATTTGTCTATATTAATAAAATTATTTTTCTCAATAATACTTGGGTATATATTTGGAGCATTTGGAAATAGCTACAAGTGAAACTCATCAACATGATCTATTTTCCAGAGTATCTACATGGGAGATTGATATCACTTACTTAGGTCTAGTCATGAGTTTTCAAGGCATACAAGAAGTTACAACACAAGAAGCATTAAAGGAGTTTGTTAAGGTAGTAAAATCATGTCATTTACTTATCATTTCATATTTATCACAAGCATTTTTAATAAGGTGTGATACTTCAGAAAAGGGAATTGTTGTGGGTACAATGCAAAGGTGGAAACCCATGAAAAAGGTATCATAAAGTTCAAATATTTATAAGAGAGATTCTCTAGGTATGATGAGATATTTTATATCATTTATGATTTTAAATAATTTAGAAATTATCTAATTTATGGTAAACATGTGATGGATATAGATTACATTAGATGGAATTTCTTCTAAATTCAATATGATTGGAGCGATGAGCCACAAAAATGGATAACTAGCAATATGGTCGCAAATGAATTTGTCAAAATGATTACTTCATGGTGTTTTATTATCACTCATGGATATTGGAGGTATTTGACCATGATAGACCATGTTATAATTACATTTACCACTAACATTTTGGTGATTTGGTTGGATGATCAGTATGTGCTAGTAGATGGACTCAAAGAGTGCATAGTCTCCCATTAGAATGAATTTTTGTTTAAATATTTGAGATCTAGAGTTGGGTGGAGTATTTTTTATTTTTATATGATAAAAATTACTATTCCTCAATTATGCCATTGATTTTCTAGATCATATCCTAAAGTTACATTTAATATCCTTCAAATTGAGGTAGGGTATGGACTAATTAGTGTTATTTTTAGTAGGGTTTATCTCCACATTGCAAAGAGATTTTATTGTTATAGATCAACCAATGAAGCTAAGGGTACCATCTCTTAATCTAAGGTTTATATCAGTGGAAAAATTTCAAGAATTCTAGGATCGACTTTTCACATACTAGTACACATACACATCTAAAAAGGCAAGTTGTAGGAGAAAGGATACTGATGCAAAAAAGGGAGACATATTAAATACAAATTGATGGCATGGATTAATTTTTTATACCTTGGTTATTATCACATAAATATCACTCAACTTAGATTCACTACTCTAAGATTTTCTAGACTACTGGGAGAGAACATGGGCAAAACTACATTTGGTAATTTTTCGAATCTTTATGGGAGTATTGAAAAGAATACACCAAACACTTACATATCCAAGAGCTCAAATTATATAGAAACTTATATTTTTGCACATGAAATTATCACAAAGAAATATGAGCCTTAATTTTTTCATGGTATTCTTTGGCAAGAGATGCAACACCTCATGGGTATAGGATTTAGACTTTGTAGACAATATGGTATGCATCATCACATTGGCATGATGATTCTTGAGTAGCTTGGGTTACAATTGCTTGAGGACAAGCAATTTTGGGAAGGGTAGACTTGTCATGTCCCATTTTTGATTAATTTAATTTTGTGATAAAAATGCCAGTTCTAATATTTTCATGGAATAAGGAAGGAGTTGGGAAAATAATTTATTTAATATTTAATATTTTGGACCCGTATTTATTTTATATTTTCAAGCTATTTAAATGGGACCAATTAAATATTAAATATATTTTAATATTAATGGGAATTTTTAAGTTGAATGTCTACAAGGAAAATTACCAATTGGGAGGTTTATTTCTAGGAGGAGATAATGTTGAGATTTTATGTAAATTTGTTGATTTTCTCTTTCTTTCTTATCTTCAATATAAGGGGACAAATTTGGGAAAGTTTGGAAAATGGAAATAAAGAAGAAAAAGGTAGGATCTAAATGTTTTATGGGAAAGAGTATAAAGATAGATTTGGCTCCCTTTTCTAACTTATTTCATCTTCTCAAATCAAGGATATTGGGATTTTGGCACCGAAACTTAGGGGTTTCATGTGTATTTATATGCCAAGATTTCCTTCTGGGCTATCTTTTGCTATTTCAACAAATTCTTAGACTTTGTAGTTAAATTTTACATTTGAGAACAAAAACCTTTAAGGGAGATATCGGTGGACAAAAACAAATTGATTTCAAGAGTCATAGGATGTATCCCCTTTGATTCAAAGAGGTGATCTCATTTAGAGATTACATTGGAAATTATTGGTATTGTTAATGCAGATTTTGGTGAGTTATTTGCATATTTTAAGGTGTCTTATGTAGTTTGAGTTCCATATTTTTAATATTTTTTTGGTTGCATTTATAAGTGTTTTATATAATTATTTTCCTTCTATATAAATTTACAAGATGACATTTTTTGGATTTGTTGGAAGTTTGAAGTAATTTGGTGCCAAAATTACCAAATATGGGGCACTAAGAGCATCCTGTTAGTTGAAGCTATGTGGAACTTTGGATTTCAAATTTTTAGAGGTGTGGGGTGGATATTTTTCTATAATAATAGAATATCACATATTTATAAATCATATTTCATCAATAGGAAAAGATTCAGAAGTTTCTATGTAAAATTATCAAATCCAAGTTCTAGTTTGTGAAGGAATTGTTAATTTCATGCTAGTATTTCTTTCTATTTTCCAAAGTTTTTAGAGAGTGTTTGAAATTTATTTTTATGATATTTAATTATTATAAATATTTTTTCAAAATATTTAATTTGAGGACATGAAAATCCAAACCATGTAATTAAATTCTTATATAAAATATTTATGGTGATTTTAGATATGAAATATTTTGTAGGTATAGATTTGACCCATCTAGTTAAGTACTTTGTACCTATGATGATAAATATTTCATTAATTCTTTATGAATTTTTTTTATAGGATTGATAAATTTAATATATTATTTTTCAAATGGAACTAATGCTAATTATAGCCATAGTGGAATTTCACCTCCCATATTGGGTTTCCCTACCATTTTGCATATATCATGATTTATAACATACTTATGGGAATATTTAAACATTTTTGTCCACCATAGGCTAACTATAATTATATTTTTAGTAGTACCTTCCCCTATATTATTTCCAACTTCTATGTCATCATGCACTTCTCTTATTATATTTTAGATTTCATGTGGTGTGGATACCCTTATAAAAACCTTGCCCCTTCCCTTGTTATATGAATCTCCCTCTATAAGTGTAAATGGGAAGGCTATATAATCACCATTTTATGATACATTTTACTATACTCTTCATGAAATTATCTAGTGTAAATTAATTGAGCAATACTCTTCATATTTTTATGGATTTCTCCAATACAAAAAAGATGAGGCCCAGGGAACACATCCTAGATTGGACCTAGATCCTCTCATGTGGTAATTGGTGATAAATAGTTGGCCCCATTTTTTATTCTTCCAAGTTTTACAGTAATTTTGAACTCAAATTATTGAAAAAGGATTGACTAATGATATATTATCCCTTATTTTATTGGTATATTGATAAGTATTTTAGGGGTTCATGATCAGTGAAAAATACAAATGGGGTGGCTAGTAAATAATGAAGAATTTATGTACTATATATACCATGGATAATGTTTGTCTCTTTATAGTGGAGTAATTTGTCTCAATTTTCCCTAACTTCATACATGGAAAATATATGGGGTGGTCAATGTTACGATGAGGTTATGTTAATACTGCTTCTATTAATATACCTTATGTATCTACATGGAAATGAAATTGAACTTTACTATCAATAAATACTAATATTGGTGCATTCAAATTTTTATTATTTAGTTTATCAAATTAGTCTTGCCATTTTATTGAACATTATATAGGTTGGTTATTTCTTTTCTTAAATAACTCATTTATTGGTGCATTAATTGTCACATAATTCTTAATGATTTATAATGGTAACCTATATACCCTAAGATTGTTTTGACCCATTTTTTTGTTTTATGAATGATACATTTATAATAATAGCCATTTTTAATGTATCTACCATCAACCCCTCTTTAAAAATAATATAGCCTCAAAGGGATCCAAATAAAGTAGAAAACATGCATTTGTTCAAGTTTAATGAAATGCTGAGTTATCTACATAATTGGAACATGAACCTTAATACTTGGACATGATATTTTAACATCCCATATACCATCCAATAATCTAGGTATAAATTAAAAAACTCATGAATAAATTATCTAAATGCATTCACTATTATCCTATTGAATATAGTTGGTGAATTATTTAACCCAAAAGGCATCGCTTGTAAACATGAATGATCCCCATTTGGTTGTAAAGGTGGGTTTTGCGAAATATTTTGGGGATATCCAAACTGAGTGTGTATAAGAGAATTTATCTATAAAGGAAAACATTTCCTTTCCTACAACACTCTAATATTTCTTCTATAAATGGTGTTAGAAATGGATCATGTAAACACACCATAGTTGATTCCCTATAATCAATGTAGATCTGAATTTCCCATGTTTTCTTATGTTGAATGGAAATGGGTCTTATCCACTCTATGTCCTCAACTGAGGTGATAATACCACCAACAATATTTTTATCTAATTTAGTTTTTAATTTGACCTTAACATTTTGGTTAAGCCTATATGATCTTTTTTGTAAGGGTTTTATCTCATCTTTGACCTGTATCTTCATTATGCCAATTTATTCTTTTATCCCTTTGATTTTGATAAATGTCTACGGAAATAAGTCCTCATATTTGCATAATAGTTCAAGCATTTTTTACACTTATTTTTTTCCCAAATAATATCTAACTTTTTTTTTACCTCAAGGTTTCTCTTCTTGACTATATTTTATTCTCTTATTTTTTAAGGTTTTATATAAATATTGTGTTTTACCTTTTATAGTGTTGATCAATAGTATTTCCCTTATTGTATTTAAATTTTTATGTTCTCAGGTTTATCTTCATCATCATCTTCTTTTTTTTTTGCAATATGTTATATTTTGAGGTCCTCCTTTATGGTCATGTTTTTCCCTTATTTTGGTATTTGTATGATGATGATTATGATATGTTCCAATAATATATGTGTCCCATTTTAATTTATTCTTTTTTCATTTTACTAAATTTTTGTTTACTGGTATAGTCCAACATAAACAAGAACTATTTAATTTTTCATAATGCTTTGCATATACGTGTATCTAGATCCCAAAATTTGAAAGTGTGATATAAATCCATTGTGATATCCTCCCATTTAAATATTCCTTTGAACATTTATTGATGCATGTACTAGGTTTTTTGATATTTCTTGAGGGTATAATAAAAGATTTTTTCCTAAATCCATTTGTCCATTTTTGCTTTTCCTCATCATACATTTTCATAATATTTAATGTGGTTTAGGGATAGTTACTCTCGTATATCATGGTATATCTTTAAATAATAATTTTGATTTGATGAGTCTTATTTTTAATAAATTGATGAAAGATTTTTAGTTCAATATTATGGGTTTATGTGGGTTCCAACACCTTATGGTGGTGATAGTCATTGTATCATCAATTATCATTATTATTATATATTCATGGGGAAAATTTGTGTCATTTATTATAGGTAGTCATCTACATCTCTGATATTTATAAATTTGGGTACTTTTACATGAGAAACTTGTTCAAAGTGATATATGTTTTTTTCCACCATATCATATCATCTATTATGGTGAATTTGTTTCTATCATACTGTAAATTCCACGTGGCATAATTTCCTAATGAATGTCTCTTGTTCTCTATATAACTTGTTAGGACCATACATAGGGGTGAAAAAAAGAGATGAATTGAAAAAAAATCATCTAAAGTTAAAAAAATATCAATTTATCTTATAACCTCCTATGTTCATAGAAGCTTTCATGGGAGTTACATGGGACCCACCTAACTTATGGGTTCAATCCCATAAAATAAATAAATTACAAATAAATAATTATTTTCACTATAATTTATACTAATATATTTATTACACCTATTATTAATGGGATGTATATTCCTTGTACAAACATTATATTAAAGGACTAAACACTTGAATCAAATGGCCCAACAACCCCCTTTGATCCAAAGTGGTATATAAGATGATCTAGAGAATACGAATATGAATTCATCAATATCCTTACCCTAGAAAATGACACACTATACATCATGGTACTATAGATATCCAATTCCTAAAACCATTTATGTTGAAATTATCAATCTTACTTGAATTGCACTCAAATGCACATTTTAGGATAAAATGCATAAAACACCCTAAATGGTTTTAACTTGTCAATTAAAAGTGCCAATTAAGGTTAAAGTATCCCTAAATGGGGAAATGTAATTTATGGGCTAACTAACTTTGATCAAATCATTTCAAGTCAGAATGTCAATTTTGCACTTGGGGGCCCTGGATGGCTCTCTTTTATCAAATCTCTTGCATGAGACATGTGCCCTTATTATTTTGTGTCGACAACATCCTAAATGGGAAGGTGGATCAAATGCATCTAACATCACCTTCAAATCCTTATCTAGTCAAATTATGACTATTAATATGACTTTTTGACCATTTTGATTAATTGAGGACCAATTTCCAAATAATTACACAAATGTTGATTAACCTTATTTAGGGATAATTGATCTAAATAAAGATCCTAAGTGAATTTTACATAAGATTTTTTGAATATTTATTTTTGGAAATTGATTTCTATTATCTACATCATCAAGTGACATCATTTTTTAGAAAGACATCCCTAGATTATAAATGCATAAAATATCAAGATTATGGGTCTCTCATGCCTCAATAAGACCCTTAATGCCTCTTAAATTCCCCTCTATCCCAAATATTTATGAGGGATATTTATGGATTTAATTATATAATTAGATTAATCCTTAACAGTACATCTCAATATTGAGATGGATGGTTCAGGTTGATTTTGATCAATCTCAAAAATCTATAAATAGACATGCCATGGACATCATTTTTAATCTTGATTTTTGTAAAGTTATTATGTTGAATTGTCTCCATAATATTTTGCATTCGACCATTGATTTTAGTTTCAAGCTTTATTGATATGCTAGTTTAGTGATTTCATATCATGAACCTAGGTTTTGTGGAGAGTTCTTGAGACATTAGAGGAGTTGGCCACCATTTTTGTTGAAGACAAGATCTCTTGATCAAGGAAGAACATGATTGTGAGTTGAATTCGTATGGCAAATCCATTTAGAAAGTTAATATGATGTTACTTTATTTCAATTATTTATTTCTATCCTTTGTAATTCCCACATGAATAGATAGGCTTAATTTAGTTTAATCTTATGCATTTTTCCTTTGATTTATTGGACTAATGCTTGACTAATCATTTTATATAATCCTCTATATATTTTGGCACGCTCGATGGGACTTCAACCCAAAAAATTTATCACAAGTCCTATAAAAGTAACTCACTAATGTTTTCCATGCAAGATCTTGGAGTTAAAGGCCCAAAAGAGTGAAAATTTAGCTTAAAATTCCATTTTTTTATAATCACATTTTTGTTTCTACAAACCTTGGTTTTGCTCTCTGGGATGATATCATTGTTACACAATTATGATTTTGTGTAAATGAAATCAGTATTCACTAAATGGTGATTTCCTGAACTTAAGTAATAATATTTTCATCTAGAGTAGCAATATCATCCTTCTAGGTAGTGATATCATTCTTTTGGGCAACAAAATCACTCTTTTGGGTAGTGATTTCATCATTTTGAGCAATGATTTTGCATAACAATGATTTCATCACCTAAATGGTGATTTTGTATTTTCTATGTTTTTTTGTAAATAGTGATATTGTATCACCCAAAAATAATGATATCATCATTTGGTCCAGCGATTTCATTTGAAACAGTGATATTGAATTTTTTGTGTTTTTCTATCTGATAGTGGTGATTTTTTAAGAAACAATGATATTGATTGGGTAATTTTGATTTTATAACAGATACCTCAAATTTCAAAGTTGTTCCTTCCATTTGTAAATTAACCTCAAAGCTAAAGGATACTCTAACATTTTTATTACAAGATCAAGCTTGGGAATTTGATAAAACATGTTTTAGACCATCTTTTACATGATTTTAAAATGAAACTAGGAATTCTGTTTTAGTACTTAATGAAATATTTAGGTGTTTAAGATGGATGTTTGATAGTTAGAATTTCAAAGTTACAACTTAAGACCAAGGGATCAAAAGAACACCACTCAATCTTTCAAATTGGTGCTTGAAAATGAACTCATCTTTCCAAGTTTTTGCATTCAATAGTTGTTTGAACTAGTTTTTGTTTGGAAAAGAGAGGGATGCTGCATGTATGCTCTTACACTTGTCCCCTTTAGGGAACCCTTGGAATAAAAAATGCCCACATTTATTGAAAAAAGCCTAGTCCAAGGCTTAGAAAGAATGTTGTCTAAAGTACTCCCCAAAAACTTGTAATAATTTGGGTGATCTTGAAAATGACCATAAAGTCTTTCTATTATGTCTTTTATTTCATTACATCTTGTCTTATAAGGGGGACTTCATGACGTCCCATGATTTCTATAAGGACGATTTGACCTAGAGTTTCATATCCTGACATTGAATTCATCCACTCCCACTAGGATTGGAGGTTTGAGTGGTTAAACCACCTTCTATTGATGGAGTTGTACACAAGACATATTTGTACTTTGGACATCACACTACACTAAGAAAGTAATGGATATAGTGGTTACAAAAGGGGCAAGACCTTTTTACAAAAAGACAAGTGCCACAGACACCCAATTTTTTTATTTTCTTTTGCATCATGATGTGAAATTCATTATGTAATTGATCCCCCTAGAAACATTTAAAAACTAATTTGGTTTAGTCAACTCTACATTTCCATACCCTTGCTAGGATTTGGATGATTATACTTAATGTATTTTGGTCACTTTTTGCTTGGTATGTTTTGAGACTAAAAATTGTTTATTTGTTTATAAACCATGTCAAAACCAACTTGTTTATATGCCACCCTTTTGTTTAAAGAATCTTTATGCTAGCCATTTTACACCACACTTTTAATTTGAACTTTTTTCCAAACATGTTTGTGTGTGTGCCATTTGGACCTCATTTATGTGTCATCATGTTGTCCATTCTCGTCTAGCTTATTTGGTCTAATCTTAGTCTTCAATATTGCATTTTCAATTAACCTTGTCAATTTTAGATCCAAACATTGATTGATTTATATTTAAGCCTCAAATTTGTGGGGTTGGTACACAAATCTTTTTCTTTTAGGTTGCATAACTTTGATTAAATGATTACCCAATTTTGAACACTATTGATTGTTTGTTTGTTTGATCACTTATCCTCATCATTGTTTGTGAATTTTATTTGAGATAACACAACCTTTATCTAATAGTCTTTAACATTAAACATTTGATGTTAGGCTATTTTATGTCAAATCTTAGCACAAACTATTTTGGAGATGCAACCCCCACTCTCGACCAAGGTTGAACTTTTTGTCTTTTTAGACATCACTTTTTAGAGTTTGAAAAACTCTAAGCCTTTTTGTTTTCAAAGCTTTCTTCATTAAATGTGGATATGTCTACTTACACTTATGGTGGAGTCACAAATAATCTAACTTATGAGATAATGGCTGCACAAAATGACTTTTATGACTTTAGTCAAGACCCCTATTATGACAATATGATTTGTAAAATAAATTTCTATCCACCTCACAAAAATTAGTCATGGGAACACAATCAAGATCTAACTTATGATCTAAATCAAGACTAGAATGATTGGGTTTATTAAGAATACTTAGATGCTTTGGCTTATGTGAATAGTTAGGCTCTACAACGTGCCAGGTTCACCATTTTAGGACCTCTTCCTTTGGTTTGCATGAGCAACCAAACTAAGAAGTGTCTAGTCATTACCATTGTAAGACCTCCTTTGGTTCACATGAGAAACCAAACTAAGAAGAATTCAATCATCACCATATTAGGACCTTGTCCTTTGGTTTGCACAAGAACCCAAATTAAGAAGTGTCTAGTCATTACCATTCTTGGCCCATCATTAGTTTTTGATGAACCTATTATTAAAGAACCTTCATTTGATGAATCATTTGTGTTTGATCCCTTATTAAATAGTCTAATATTTTGATATTTCATTATTAAACCACAAACCATTGTTCCCACTAAACCAAATGTTCCCCTCTTTAAAAATTCTATGCTAATCTTTGAGCCTGAAAAAGAACTATTAAATCTTCAAGAATGATCTTGTAAGGATAAAAATGTGTTCAAAATTGATATTTTGAAAATAATTGTGACCCAAAACCAAAATTTTATTATTGAAACACCCATTTGTGACAAGTCAAACTATGATAAGTTACCTATTCATAATTTACCTATTTTTAAAGAGCCTCATCTCCTTGATAAACTAGTATTAGTAGAGTTGTCTCTTGATCTTTTCCCACTCATTAAGGAGTCTCACTTTGATAGACATGATTTTATTGAGATGTATCTTGAGTGGTTCCCTTTATTTAAGGGGATTCACTTAAACAACCCAGTCTATATTGAACCCTTCTAAGATGAATCAATTTTTATTGATCCCATTATGCCATCACAGGTCATTACTTATCAAACATTTAGCATTGAATAAAACATTATCAAACAACCATATTAGATAATGAATCAATATTAGAGTCAAGTTACATTTTTGAATCAACATTGGATTTAGCATCAAAAATATAATCAACATCAATTAAAATATTGGATTTAGAGTCCCTTGCCTTGAAATCAAATTCAAAAATAGATTATAGTCATGGTTGTTACAACATTGGTTATAATTACCTTTTGGATCAATTTGAATATATTTGTGATCCTTCTATGGTTTTTGAGGATGATTGCGTCAACATCAACATAAGTTATCCTAGTATTTTCTATAAGGATTGTGTTGCCTTTCATCATCCCATAATTATTCCCACCCAACATAGTCATTATATTGACATTCTACCTCCCACAAATGTTGATTATCACACTTTGTTGAAATGCATCCATGGTGACATATCATTTATATAATGTTAGTGGGGTCAAGACCAAATTCATGAAAAAGAAGAATAATATCCTAGAGAAATATTTTTATAGGTGCTAGGGGATGATCAAATTTCAAAATTAACATATTTTAGTGAAATAATTTTCATAGGCACTAGAAGACAATCAAAGTCAAATGTTAGCATCTCTTTGTGAAACCTTCTTCGAGGCACTATGGGATGATCAAAACAAATTCATTGATGAAAACCTCATCAAGGCACCAATAGTTAAGCACAAAATTTATTCAACGTTTACTAAAGATATTATTCAAGATAAAATCAAAATAACTTCTAATCTATAACATAATTAGATGGTAGCTACTCTCAAGATCAAGCAATAGAAAAATCTGGTGGTCCTATTGAGATCATCTTTAGAGGTCTTTGGCTCTGCCAAAACCAAAATTATGTCAAATCTGGTATCAACAATGTTACATATGACTAAAATTCTTGATCTTCATTTGTTTCCCATTTATTATACATTATATTATCAGCCACCTATTTTTTACCCACTTATATCATCTAGCATTGGTAGCACTTTCCTTTATAGAGGCTATGAAGTTATCTTGTCTCAGTGTTTGAAGGAAGCAACGTCAATTTCCAATGAGAATCACAACAATATTATTTAGGTCTAGATCAACAACAAGTTCTTGATAGAGCAACTATACTGAAATGGAATTAGATATCAACTTTTATAACTTATCATTTATGTTGTCTCACATATTGACTAGGATGTACATTTCCCTATCAACAAGAGTAATAGAAACATTTTTCACTTTTCCAATTACCATTTTACATTACGATGCCTCATCTCTTTATGGCAATCCTATAGACCCCTTTTAGGCATTATTATACCATTGTAATCCATGAACCACTCTATTTGAACTACATTGACTTGAGGTCTTTTGGGACTATGTAGGCAGTGCTCAAGTTCTATTGAGGTTAGCTCAGTCACCATATTTATACTCTCACTATTTTATGTGTAATTCTTCTAATTTTGAATGCTCTCACCATTTTACAAGTAATCTAAGCCTACGCTCTCACTATTTTGTGAGCAATTTAAGCCAATCATTACTTGGGGGCAACTTTGCTGCCACTATAGACAAATATCTTCTAATCATTTTCTTATACTATTTTTATTATACCATTTATTTACTATTAACCAAAGCCTATTCTTAGTCATCTTATCTCATCCCATTTTTTGGTTCCTTTAGTTTGTCTTACACTTTATACGAGGGGTTCCAATATGGTTTCTAGAGTTTTTAAAATTTATGTTGAATGACAATCTATGGAAGTAGTATGGCATTTGATCTGGTAAGTTATCTTTCATCTATCATCTTATTTGGTATTGTTTATTATAACCACCTATAGGCAAATCAATATTTTTTTGGTACCCCTAATTATAACCACCTTTGAGAATATCAAAATATGATGTTATTTCCTAATTATAACTGCCTATGGGAAAATTAGGTACAATTCTTTTTGTAGACACCATAAATGTGTCTGCACCTTGGTTCTCCCCCCTTGTCCACCTCAAAGCCATATCCTAACCCTTGGCCTTAGTCCCCTCCACTCATTTGATTAAAATAACTTAAATATTTCAATTAAGTGGCCCCCTTCCCACCTCACCCTTGCCACTTTGGATCCTCCCTTGGATCCCTCCACCTCCCTCCTAGCCTTTATTATGCCAAATCTTCTCATTATCTTCCTCCCGCGCCCATTTAAGTGTCCTCATGACCGCTCTTCCCACAATCCCTCACCCGGCGGCGTGCAAGAATGGGCAGAGGCTATTTTTAGTCTCTATCCCCATTCTGCCACTGCCGACGTCGGTGACCCTTCGGCTGACATCGGCTATCCTGCCAGCGTCGACAGCCTTCAAGACTCCTTTCTGCATCCATTCCAGCCCCTGGCCCCTTGAGCTCGCAAACTAATTTCTCTTGGCATTTTGGCATTCTACTCTTCTCCCTCTGGACCTCGTGCAACAGCAGCAACAGGTGCAGGGATTCTTGAGCAGAGATTAAGTCTTCTGTGGTCTCAACAATAGCTCTCCCACTCTTCATTCAGCAAGCTAAAAAGGTAAGCACAGTCTGTTATTTTATTTCATTCTTTTCTTTAGTGTTCAGTTAGTTGGTATCTACTATCTCCCACTCCCTCTGTCCTACCCCCTGAGAGGCTGAAAAGCCTTCTCAGGCCCTATCTTTTGTACATCTCCCTTTCACCCTGTCATCCTTTCAGTGTGATCCCAGACAATTCCCTCATCCTTTCTGCCCAACAAAGACCCTGTACAGGGCACCTAATCAGAACCAAATCATTCCCCAATCCATTCAAAGTCATCCCTAAACTCTGTCTCGACCCTGTTCACAAACCAGACCTATCCACAGTCCAGAAACCCGACCAAACCTGACTACAGGACACTGCCCTGACCGACGCCGGTTACTTCCCTGACTGACGTCTGCAGAATAACTGAAGTCGGTAGACCAGGCAACCGACGACGGCAACATTACCGACCTCGGTGACTGTCGTCAACCTGATAGCTCCTTTCAGGTACTCATTGGCCTTTTCTTTCCTTTCTAATTTGTTTACCATCTTTGTATTCTGGCATTCTATATTTCCTTAGTCTTTTATCTGTCTGTTATCAGTGGGTTGACCTCCTTTGAGGAAGTTTTCACACTTCTGGGAACAAGCTTTCGCTTGGCAACCCACTGCCTATCCATCTAACATTTTCTTGTCCAAGTTTCTTTTTCCTTGCAGGTGTCATTCCTCCACAACCAAAGAGGGGTGCCCACATACGTCTGGATTACGGTGCGCAATCTTTATCCAGGTACTTCTAGCCTTGTCCATTTCTTTAGTTTTTTTTATTCATCTTTTGAATGTAGAAAGCGAATTAGCGATAGAAACATTCTGGCACGCCCGGTGAGACCTTAGGTTCTTCCTCGGGTTCCTCTTCCTTTCATTCATTTAGGTGCATTTAGGCTCCTTCCTTCTTGTCTCTTTATTCTATTCCAAATGACACTATAAGCAGGACTAAAATGAATCTTTCTTCCTTGCATTTCTAGACTAGTCTAAACATCATACTCTCAAACCCTTTCTCAAACTTGTCTTCATCCAAACTTCATATTTTCTACTTGGGCTTAAAAACATACTGCATTGCATTTCTGCTTGTGCTTACATTAGTCTTCACCTAGTAATTAGTAAAACGCATATTGAATAAATCGTAGACACTTGATGTTACACTACCAAACCACATGCACTAAAACGAACATAAAACTTACTTGAGACAAGGCCCGACTGGGATTTCATCCCCCAGTGGATACCTTACCCGTCCCGGTGACCCTACTTGGATTTCATCACCAAGAGGGAAGCCCACTCCATTCTCTGGCAGAGGATAAACTCTAGGCGAGGTATATCTTGGCTACGCAAGACCAGCTAACCACTGGAATCGTGAAGTGAGGGGAGCTTGCTCTTTAGCACCAGGCCATGTACCAGACCTAACACAGATTTTTGAGCACCTAAAACAAGACCCGAAACTAGCTCTAGATTGCCTCTTCTAGGACCCTTCTTACAGCCAATCTCCCCAAACATTCATCTAAGGCATAAGCCACAAGATTCTAAGGTTAATTCCTAGGATTTATCGCTTAGGCTTGTCTGTCTCTCTCAGTTCTTCTCTTCTCATCTATTTGTTTGAGTGAGTGAGGACGCTTTCTTCATTGTTTTTCCAAGAATCTTAAAATCTTTTGGTTCTCTGGAAAACACAGTCACCGGCATTGGTTCTACCACCGACGTCGGCTTTCCTCTCTTACTGGCATCGGTTATCTGACCGACGTTGGCCATATTTCTTACCAACATCGGTTTCCCAACCGACGTCAATCTCTGTCACTGTCCTTTTTTTCAAAACCAGCAGCCTAAAACCTGTCCCTTCTCTGTCAAAAACTCCATCCTGGTTTTCTAAAATAGAAAAACACAGTTTCTGAAACCTGAACCCTCTTTGCCTTGCATGGTTTTGACTCATAGCCAAGCCAAGGCTCTTGTCAACCACGCTAGCCGTCAACCACTTCTGTCTACCCCATCCGTGACCAAGCCTACAATGGAGTTCAACTCGGAGACCGAAAGAAATCCTATTCGTCCAACCCCGCCGCAGACTCCTATTGTCCAAGAAGGGGACCAAGATTTCGAATGATTCTTGGACCTCACCATCAAGGCCTTGCAACACTATCTCGTGCATAGCCAAACGTGAGACTCCTTGGGCAATCTGATCTACGGAATGCCAACCTCTCTTGTCACGACTATGGCTGTATCGATGGCATCCGTAGTTCAACCCTTGGACACTCAAGCCATCACTTCGACTACTGACCAGACTTCGACCAATCCTCTAGGTGTGGCCTCTCCCTCTATCTTTGGGCCCACTTCCACCAGGGTTTTGGCCCCCTATCAACCTCAACCCGCTCAACCGCTATCCACTCCTTTTCAAAACCTTGTCGTCTCTATTCCGCCTACCCTGGCCCCTATCAACACCAGGGTGGCTTCTTATCCCTTGGCCCCCGTTACCATAGTCCAACCCCTCGTGGCAACATCGGGCCTAGCTATGCCTTCTACCCAACCACCTTTAGCCTCTTCATCTATCCCTACGACTAGTTATCCCTATGTTGCACCTTTACAGGGACAACCAGCTACGTCATATGCCTCCCCTAGCCTCTTCCAAGTGCCCTACAACTTAGGGGGTGCACCACCCATTAATCCGTCGGCAGATATCATCAAAATGCTGATGGACAAGATGACCAGTCTAGAGACCTCCATTTCTGGCTCACGCAATGCTCTCTCATACGAGCAAATCTGTAACGAGCCCATTCATCCTTCTGTCCCAATCAGGCCATATCCTAGCCAGTGGGAGCTTCTAAAGTTTTCTCACTTTCAAAGCAAGGAAGACCCACAACAACACTTGCGGGCATTCAGACATGTCTGTTACCTCATTGCCCATGACGATGCGTTGCTCTTTCGCATGTTTCCTATGTCTATCTCGGGTGCTGCGCTTGATTGGAACAACTCCCTTCCCAGCCATTCCCTCTTCTCATTCACATAATTGGCCCAGCTCTTCCTCGATCACTTCTCCATCAACATCACCAAGAAGGTCTCGATCACGGACCTCTATTCTATCCGGCAATTCAAGGATGAGTCCATAGCCAACTTCGTTGCTCGATGGAGAGGCCTCATCAATCAACTCTCCTTTTCCTTACCCCAGGCCGAGCTTATTGAACTCTTCTCCCAAGCCTGTGCCAGACATATTTCTTCCACCCTAAGGGTTTAAACCTTCTGCACCTTCAACGAAGCCTTCACGATGGCCCGCAAACTTGAGCTGCGTGCCATCGAGGAGAATAAAGTCAAGTTGCGGAGCAAGAATCCCAGCTCTAAGACCAATGACTCTTATTCTACTAAGCCATCATCATCCAATTCTAAATCCAAGGCTTCAGTTAATGTTATGGTGGTTAGACCTTCATCTTCTTCAACCAATCAGCCTGAGCCATCCACATCTCAAAGTGTCACTCGCCAATTCCAGCAGAGATACGTACAATGATGGTATACTCCTCTCGGAGAATCATACGCGTTTGTGCTGGAAAAGCTTGTTAAGTAGGGGGTCCTCAATCTCCCTCAAGCCTGACCTCCTCCACAATTTGATCCCTCACACGCCATCCCTACGTGGTATAGGGAACAAGACTTCTGCAGCTTCCACCGTGTTAAGGGACATGACACAGAAAACTACAAAACTTTTAAGAACATAATCCAAGACATGCTTGAAAAGGGGGACCTCATCTTAGATAATCCCAATGCACCCCCTAATCAGGCCATTGACATCTTCAAACAGCCATTCCCTAATCATCCGCCAACTCAAAACAATGTCCGGACCTTAATTGACGACAATCATGAACACAACATTCAAACAGTCAATATGGTCTCACCTTTCATCCCCAATCAACCTCAAGAGGTTAGTCCATCAATCAGTCCATCACATGTACACGAACCTCTTTCCCCGGCTAGTTCTCCATTGACCTCTCTCATCTTGGAGGATGCCTCAGCCTTACCAGCACCACCGGTCTTGCCATCCTCATTTCTGCTGCCTATGGAGGACCCGACCCTTCCTACTCCTCAACCGCAAGTGGAAGGCACCATCATCCCTACCCTTTACCCGCTTGAGGAGCCTCGCTTTCCGAATTCTTCTCCACCCAGGGAAGAACCTGTATCCCCTTCGTCTCCATCTAAATCTATCTTGTCTTCGCCATACCATGCCTCTAAGACTGCTACACCCATCTCATCTTCAACCCCGCAACCATCAACATCTTCTTCTCAGCCATTTTCCCGGTTAGTGGAGAAAATTGAACTTCTCCCTCCAAGGAAAGTGACGCCTCAGGTGTTGTGGGAGCATCTTAGAGCCCTTCAACATACCCGTGCCCTCTCATCACATGCTACTAATCTTCCCAAGGCAGAATCTCTTCAGACTCTTGACAAAGACTAGACTCTCAAACCTCAACCAAACCCGTCAAAACCGAAACCTGCATCTCTCTCGTCTAAGCCTATCAAGTCACTTGGCGTTCGTCCTATCTCCACCCTCACTCACCCGCAAGTGAAGGTGGACCTAGACCAGACCTTGACCAGTAGTAGTCTTCCAACCAAGTCAAAGAAGACTGCCAGACCACCGAAGTGAATGCCTCCTTCCCCGTCACCATTGCCATCCATTTTGGGCCCCCATCCTTTGACCCTGGCTAGAATCCTTCCCACTCTGGCCTCCAATCAAAACTCATTGCCTCCTTTGCTTCCTCTGCCTACCTCTAGCCGTCCCTCTCCCAAAAAGGCGGTACCAATCACCAAAAAAGTGCTGTCTCCGCCTATCACCACACCATCAACCCATAAGGTGGTACAAAAACCCCTTCCAACCTTGCCAAAGCAAAAGTCACTGACCTCACGCATATCAAATAGCATGGACCCTCTAGTGGGCTCATACTCGTTGATATTGCGTCAGCTTCTGCAGACTTCCAACATAACCCTTCCACCCATCAAGCCTTTCCAACCTCTTGGGTCCAAGCCGTCCTAGTTCGATGACACAAAAATTTGCTTATATCATCGTACACCAGGACACGATACCGAGACTTGTTGTGCCCTCAAAGCCATCATCCGTCGCTATATGGAGAAGGACACTCTTCTCCTTGAGGACACTCTTGACCAGACCCTGGCTCATTCTCATCCAACCTCTTCAAACACGTCAACATCTCACCAGCAAGACATGACCCCTTCTTCACCTCCTATTTTTGAAATCAATGTTATCCGTATAACCACTAGATCACAAAAAGATAAGGCAAAAGAAAAAGCTGCCATTCCTTGGACCTATCCCTTTGCCAAGCCACCTCTTGTGCCCAAGCCTAAAATTTCTATCCTTGGCGTGTCCCAGCCTTCTTCATCTTCTTTTTCTGGGCTAATTCACGACTCCATGCTGAAGCAGCTTCACCAGACGCCTGTAAAGATGTCTCTTTATGACCTTATCCAAACCTTGCCTCAGCACCATCAAGCCCTCATCCAAGCCTTGCAGGTAACAGAGGTCTAACCTGAGGACCCCTAACCACTCGCTGCCCTCATCCATTCTTTATCTCCTATCGCCCCCATCACATTCAGTGATTCTGAGATTCCCACATCTAACACGGAAGATCAGGACACCGCCCTCTTCATCACTACCTATGTTGATCGGACACGCATTAAACGCATTATGATCGACGGTGGTGCTAGCATCAACATTATTTCTACCCATGCCTTTGATCAGTTGGCTCTTCCCAAGAATTGCGTCTCCAAAACTGATGCGATCTTACGCTCTTTCAATGACACCACTGCCACGACCATTGGCACAGTCATCCTTCACATTTGCATTGGTCCACGCACAGTCTCAGAGCTCTTCTATATCATCGAAGGAGAGTTTCAATACAATATTCTACTGGGTCAACCTTAGATCTATGCCATGGCCTATGTCTCCTCTACCCTACATCGTTGTGTGAAGTTTGAGCATGACGAGCAAGTCCACACCATTCCCGCTGACCCTTCACCCTTCAAGACTTGCAACACAACTTACCATCCCAATGATGTCCTCATTCCCATCAAGCTGTCAACTCTGACACCACCTCCATCTGCGGAAGCTTCGACCAGTTCACAATTAGCGATCGCCCTCACCCTTCCTCTTCAAGCGTTGACCAAAGACCCCATGGAAGACATCTTCCAATGACTATCACTTGGGGAATATCGCTTGTTGACCCTAGACATGTTCCAAACTCCGCAAGAGTATGGACACCTTCATCTCAGTCCCAATTACGACCATCAGATCGGGATGGTCATGCCTTATGGTCCTCCTCACCTCCGAACCAACTTTGTCTATGGGGGGCTCAATCAAGCTCCTACCAACGATGATTCCCTCTCTTCACCCCAACCTTTCACATCAGATTTCTCGTTTCTTGGCAACCCCGCCTTCGCACACACTTACCTTTATAGGTGTGCATGGAAGGGTTTTGGTTTTGGACGTTATGAGCAGGGCTCCCATCAGCCCATCGAGCCACTCAACGATGACGATGCCAAGAAACGGTATGGCTTGGGATATCATGACCCCACTCAGGCTCCTTCTGACCTTTGTCCTAAGCCAACAATTGACCAATCTCCTCCAAACTCACCCATTTCTCCTTTGTCACCTACGGAGTCAGTGGTTTCCATCCCTCCTAGTTTTTTTTTTCCATAAACACCATCCGCCTGGAACCCCTGACCTATCAGCTCAATGGGGTGTCCAAATCTCTCCCTCTCATCTTTCCTAACATGATAGAGGATGAGTCGGCAACCATTCACACTGTCCACTGTGTTGATGATGATGCCATCCTTTCCTACATGGGTACCGATGACTCTTTCATCCAATTTTCCCTCCCTTTCGAGACCCAAGTTATGTTAAATGAATCAACCATTGACATCAACCTCCCTTCTTTCGATGTTCCTCACGTCTTAAAGATTGGCCAATCTTTAGACGCTCAGGAGTAGCTTGACTATACCTAGTTCCTTTCTGACCATAGCAAGGCCTTTGCCTGGACTTACAGTGACATGCCTGGCATCGACCCCACCATCACTACCCATAACATTGTCACCAAACTAGAGGCTAAGCCTGTTAAACAAAATCTTTGAAAGATGCATCCTCGCGTTGCGCTCCTTGTCAAAGAGGAGCTTCAGTGCCTTCTTTCTGTCTCCTTCATCCAGCCCATCGATTATCCGTAGTGGGTCTCTAACATCATCCCAGTTACTAAAGCAACTGGGGGGATTTGGATCTGCATGGACTATCACGACCTTAACCTAGCCTGTCCCAAAGATGACTTTCCTCTTCCTAACATTGACCAGCTTGTTGATCTCACGGTCGGCCATGAGATGCTATCTCTCATGGACAGTTTTTCAGGATACAATCAAATCCTGATCACACTGGAAGATCAGCACAAGACTACCTTTATCACCCCATGGGGGACTTTTTGCTATCGAGTCATGCCTTTCAGCTTGACAAATGCTGGTGCCACATATCAATGCGCCATGACCTACATTTTCCATGATCTCCTCCACAAAATCATGGAGGACTATGTGGACGACCTTCTCGGTAAGTCCAAGCTTTGCCGCGACCACTTGACCATTCTCAAAATCATCTTCTCTCACCTTCTTCAATACAATGTTCACCTTAACCCCAAGAAATGTGTCTTTGGGGTCCTCTCAGGCAGGCTTCTCGACTTCATCATTTCCTTTTGTGGCATCGAGATAGATCCCACCAAGATCTACGCTATCCTCGAAATGCCACCCCCGACCAATCTCAAGCAACTTCGTAGTCTACAAGGGAAGCTCCAGTCCATCCACCATTTCATCTCGCAGCTTTCAGACCGCTGCCAACCTTTTCATCATCTCCTTAAGAAGGACGTCTCCTTTAAATGGGATGAGGACTGTCAAGAGGCTTTTGAAGCCCTCAAAAGCTATCTGGTCTCTCCACCAGTCCTCATTCCACCTAAAGATGACCAACCCTTCTACCTTTATATCTCTGCCACCAACCATTCATTAGGTGCCATGATCACGCACCGAGACGAGCATCATCATGAGCAAGCGGTTTACTACATCAGCCGAACACTAGTCGACTATGAAACTTGATATACTCATATCGAGAAACTCTGTTTGGCATTAGTCTTTTTTGCTACCAAGCTTCACCACTATCTTCTCAACCACAAGACCTTTGTCATCACTCACACCGACCCTCTCAAGTATATGCACTCCAAGCCATATCAGAATCAACGTATGGCTCGGTGGCTCATGCTGCTCACTGAGTTTGACCTCAAATTCATCCAACAGAAATCTATCAAGGGGCAAACCATCATTGACCAACTGACAGATGCCCCTCTTCCCGACAACCAACCTTCACAGTGTGAGTTCCCTGACGAATCTATTGCCACACTTTCCACCGATGACACCATCTACCAAATGACCATGTTCTTTGATGGCTCCAAATGTCAACTCGGTGGGGGTGCGGGGGTCATCCTCATCCCACTCGAAGGGGAGCCCATGCCTCTATCTTTCAAGTTTGACTTTGATTGTACCAATAATATGGCTGAATACGAGGCCTTAATTTTGGGACTTCAGACTGCCCTTTCCCTCCACATCAAGTCTATCAACATCTTCGGTGACTCGCAGCTCATCGTCAATCAAGTTAACGGTTCATACCTCTGTAAAAATGAAGTTTTACAGAGGTATAAAAATCATGCTGACCTTCTTTTGGCATCTTTTGACCATTATCTCTTGCAGACTGTTCCACGCTCTACGAACAAGTTTGCTGACACCATGGCTTCTCTTGCTTCGCATATCCCGTCTTCATCATCGTCATCTTGACTTTTTGTCACAGTGCATCGTGTACCCTTGCCTTCATACATCTCCCCTCACATCGACCATATCAACACTGTCAATTCTAGCCCACAAGATGACTGGTATAAGCAACTAGTGGACTACTTGTCTCTTTCTGTCACTCCTCCCAACCTCTCTAGCAATGCGCGATGAGCTTTCATCAAGTGCACAACTCGCTATACCATGCTAGGGGGTCTTCTTTATAAGTGAGGCTTTGACGGCCTCCTTCTTCGTTGTCTAAACTCCACTAAAGCTTCTCAAGCCATAAAACAAGTCCACGATGGGATTTGTGGTGGACACTTTAGTGGAAACTCGGTTGCCAAGCGCATCCTTCGCCTGGGTTATTATTGGCCCACCCTTCATCAAGACTGTAGCGACTATGTTCGGCATTGCGTCAAGTGTCAGCAACACTCTAACTTGCTTCATCTCCCTAGCCACACCTTACAATTCACTCAAGATTTATGGCCTTTCTCTCATTGGGGCTTAGATCTCATCGGTGAGATTAACCCTCACTCGTCTCTTCGTCATCAGTCCATCATCACTGCCACTGAGTATTTCACCAAGTGAGTGGAAGCCATTCCTCTTGTCTCCACAAAAGCCGACAAAATTGTCGACTTCATCAGTAGCCACATCATCTGTCGTTTCGATGTCTCTCACAAAATCATCATCGACAATGGCAAGTCCTTCAAAAACAAGACTGTCCAAAAACTATGCAACTCATTTGGCATCAAACTTAGCTTTTCTTCACCTTACTACCCATAAGCAAATGGGCAGTCTGAGGCTTCCAACAAAATTTTGACTAAAATTCTCATGAAGGTGGTCAACGACACAGGAAGGGATTGGCACATTCATATTCCCTTCACTTTGTAGGCCTACCGCACTAGCATCTGAACCTCTACGGGTGCTACTCCTTTCTCCCTCATGTATGGAATGGAGGCTGTCTTACCTCTCAAAGTACAGATCCCGTCTCTCCGCATCTCCCTGCATGACATTCTTTCCAATGACGACTTTCATCAAGATCGCTTAGCTCAACTTGAGTTACTTGATGAGCGTCGTCTTGCTGCCCTCAATCATCTGCATGTCTACCAAAGTCGCATAAAGTGAGCCTATGACAAAAATCTGTGAGAATGAGATTTCAACATCAGAGACCTCATCCTCAAAGAGAATCAGCACGTGACCAATACGGAGCGAAGTAAACGAGGCAAATTCACCCCCAATTGGCTTGGACCTTTTATCATCACGCACAAGTATGGGTCAGGGACTTATCGTCTGTCCTCCCTCGACGGACAGCCAGAACCTGAGCCTCTTAATGCGTTGCATCTTCGACCATTCTTCTGTTAGTCGAGTGCTCGTCTACTTGACATGTAACTTGAGCTTGTCCCTTGAGCAATCCTCATCCTCTTAATCCTCATTCCTTTCAACCCTATTCCCCTTTAACAAGTCCTCTACAACCCTTTTATGATGCATGGATGCTTTGTCCTAATAAAAGGGCGTCCTTGAACTTCTACAGTCTTGTCAAAAAAAATAAAAAATAAAAATAAATAAATTAAAAAAAAAAATCAAGATGTCAAAACATAATCCAAGGTCACAAAATCAAATCAAAAAGACAGACTGCTCCCTCGAAGGATAGCTATACTATCATTACTGTAGCTAATAGACTGATCCCTCGAAGGACAGCTATTCAAACATTATATAAAGCAAAAATATAGACCACTTCCTCGAAGGATGGCTATGACTAAATCTTGCTACAAACGGCAACCTTTCTTAAAAGCTTCTCGCATTGATCAGCTTCGCAACATGACCATAAATCAAATGACATCTCTATGTAGACTTCCCGCATCGATTAGTCTGCACCAAAAAAAAAAAAACGAGTCATGGACTTGGCTTGTAGTTGTCTCAGGGTCTCCTATAAAAAGGGGCAAGGTTATTCCTGCTCTTAAACTGGGTTACCCTATCCTCCTCCTATCACCTGCTCAGGGGACTTCGAGCTCACTTTAATGTCAAAGTGATTCGATTACCGCTCTAACACAACACTGGTCAATGACGTAATGCATGAACGGGGCTTTTGTTCTAATAACCCCTATCTATGCTCCCTTTCTGGTCCTTGTCAATGAAAGAGCGATTCACCTTTCACCTTTTCTCTACACTTTGGTCACATTTAACCACATCAATTGTCGACTCAACTCAAACCAAGCTATTTTTCATCCTCATGGCATCAGACATCATCCTCGTCCATTTCACATAGTTTTTATGGACACCAGTACACATGGAAACTATCAACCAGACCCAATTTATGTTAAGCATAAACCAATACTTGCTGAAGCATAAATATACCTCCATTCATTTTTAGCATACATCCATCACGACTATGGAAACTTGCTAGGGATGAAAGACTCTCGACCAATTCTACAGAATACACCATCTGTATCCTCATCTTACCCTCATCATTTTGACACTTGACCACATCCAATCATCGACCAATCTTCTCAATTCATCCGAACTACATTGGTCTGAGGCCCTATGGCCAGGGCTATGTAGGTAGCACTCAGATAACACATCCTTTGAGGTTAGCTCGACCACCCCCGTTTGTTCATCTCCTTGATGGACAAACCTTCTCTTCTGTGACTTTGATCACGACCAACTCCATCAACTTTGACCAAGACCAATCATTTTCTTTGACCATTCCTCCCTTTTAGGGAGAACTACATTGGCCTGAGGCCCTTCACACAAGGGCTATGTAGGCAGCACTCAGATCACATGACATTTTCTGAGGTTAGCTCGGCCACATCCTTTCATCCATCCATCCCCTTGACCAATGACCATTGGAGATCATGCGTATCTCCTTCGACCTTTGACTACTTCCAAGCCAATGTTGCCTTGGTTGTTGTTGCATGTGTGCTACTTCACGGCTAGTTAGTAGAATTGTCCGCAGACTATTTTTGACCATTCGCAAGTATAGGATCGCAAGCCAGTTGATCCCTACTACTTGTGGCATTTTCGTGTTTCTGGGAGCACTTCCTGAGCCTGGGATACCTGGAACACGATGACCATTTGGAGCTTCAGCTTAGATTGAGTAACCCGATCAGCAGATGACTAAATGCTTGGGCCTGGTTACTTTAATTTTGGGCACTCCTTGACCCTCGACATGTGACAATTTGACCCGACCATCCCGTGAAGTGGTATACGCGTAATCACGACTATTGCAGCATTTTCACTCACACTCTTCTATCCATCTCTCTGTCAAATCGACACTCGATCTCCAATTCCCTTCTCTTAACTATCGCTTTGAGGGGGGAACACCTCATTCTTTTCTTGGGGCAACCAACTCCTATTTTTGTCTTGCAGTTCGTCAAGAACAACCAACAAGACAAAAAGGGGCAAATGTAGACACCAAAAATGTGTCTGCACCTTGGTTCTCCCCCCTTGTCCACCTCAAACCCATATCCTAACCCTTGGCCTTAGTCCCCTCCATTCATTTGATTAAAATAACTTAAATATTTCAATTAAGTGGCCCCCTTTCCACCTCACCCTTGCCACCTTGGATCCTCCCTTGGATCCCTCCACCTCCCTCCTAGCCTTTATTATGCCAAATCTTCTCATTATCTTCCTCCCGCGCCCATTTAAGTGTCCTCATGACCATTCTTCCCACAATCCCTCGCCCGACGGCGTGCAAGAATCAGCAGAGGCTATTTTTAGTCTCTGTCCCCATTCTGCCACTGCCGACGTCAGCGACCCTTCGGCCAACGTCGGCTATCCTGCCAGCGTCGACAGCCTTCAAGACTCCTTTCTACATCCATTCCAGCCCCCAACCCCTTGAGCTCACAAACTGATTTCTCTTGGCATTTTGGCATTCTACTCTTCTCCCTCTGGACCTCGTGCAACAGCAGCAATAGGTGCAGGGATTCTTGAGCAGAGATTAAGTCTTCTGTGGTCTCAACAACAGCTCTCCCACTCTTCATTCAGCAAGCTAAAAAGGTAAGCACAGTCTATTGTTTCATTTCATTCTTTTCTTTAGTGTTTAGTTAGTTGGTATCTGCTGTCTCCCACTCCCTCTGTCCTACCCCTTGAGAGGCTAAAAAGCCTTCTCAGGCCCTGTCCTCTGTACATCTCCCTTTCACCCTATCATCCTTTCAGTGTGATCCCAGACAATTCCCTCATCCTTTCTACCCAACAAAGACCCTGTACAGGGCACCTAATCAGAACCAGATCATTCCCCAATCCATTCAAAGTCATCCCTAAACTCTGTCTCGACCCTGTTCACAAACCAGACATGTCCACAGTCCAGAAACCTGACCAAACCCGACTACAGGACACTGCCCCGATCGACGCAGGTTACTTCCCCGACCGATGTCGACAGAATAACTGAAGTCGGCAAACCAGGCAACCGATGATGGCAACATTACTGACCTCGGCGACTGTCATCAACCCGACAGCTCCTTTCAAGTACTCATTGGCCTTTTCTTTCCTTTCTAATTTGTTTAGCATCTTTGTATTCTGGCATTTTGTATTTCCTTAGTCTTTTATCTGTCTGTTATCAGTGGGTTGACCTCCTTTGAGGAAGTTTTCACACTTCTGGGAACAAGCTTTCGCTTGGCAACCCACTGCCTATCCATCTAACATTTTCTTGTCCAAGTTTCTTTTTCCTTGCAGGTGTCATTCCTCCACAGCCAAAGAGGGGTGCCCACAAACGTCTGGATTATGGTGCGCAATCTTTATCCAGGTACTTCTAGCCTTGTCCATTTCTTTAGTTTCTTTATTCATCTTTTGAATGTAGAAAGCGAATTAGCGATAGAAACACTTTTTTATCATGCATTAATACATCATCTAGTCATTACTATTATCATTTATCTTGTCATTCACCTTTGCTTATGAACTTGTTGTGACCTGGTTATTTTTTCATCACCTTTTGTGTGGGTAGAATTATTGTGACTTGGCATTATTTTAGGGTTATATAGGTCATGATTAATTCATGTCAAGGTCAACTTAGTCCCTCTTATCATATGCTCTCACCCTATTATAAGTATTTTAAGTTGGTGCGCTCTCATCATTTCATGAGCTGGACCATTATGTATCTCTCAATCCTCAATTGAGTTGAGATACTTAAAAAAATTCAAAAAAAACATTCAAAAGCATTTTATGTGTGTTTATTAGATTATTTTTTGTTGTTTGGTCTTTTGTTTTCCTATTTGGTATTGCTTCTTTATTTTATTTTCCAAGTACATCTTGATGGTCCACATAGATCTCGATTATTTGTATCTTGATCTCATGTTGATAAGATGTCTTATTTTCTTTTTATTTGTCTTTGCTTTTTTGTTTAAATGTAAATAGCTATAACTCTAGTTTTGGCCATTATTTTACCATTATCCTTAATTATAGGTATTCACATTTGAAATTGCTTAGTGTAATTGGAATATTATGTCATTCTAAGTTATTCATACTTATGATGCCTAATTTATTTTTCTATAGAAAGCACTTTGTGCTCAGGTCTCAAAGTCTTAACATCAACACAACTCTAATGAATAATTCTCAATAACACTTTGCATAATCTCAGCTCATGATATGGAATTGGGAATTTATTTAGCATGCATTTTAGCATTCAACTCTATGCTTATATGTGCATATCTTTACATACATCATGATTCTAATCAAACTTTGGTCAATTTTATTATTTACTCATCTCATTCCAAGATCTCCCAAACTTGGGTGAACTACATTGGCCTGAAGTTCATGTTGGAACATAAGTCCATGGAACTATGTAGGCAATGATAAATTTATATTGATGTTAGCTCGATTATCTTTCATCCTTATTTTCATCTCTCTCATCACTTTGTGCATTCTCATATGTTGGGTTTTATATGGATTTCTAAGACATTACACCATTACATGTACATTGTGCCCACTTGCTTTAACCTATCTTTTGGGTTATATCCTTGAGATATTTTTCTTGCCAATTACCCATGCTGAGGCACTACATCTAAAAAAATCAAAATAAAATCAGCTCTATAGGATCAAACCATTATTTATTCTTTATTAATGATCAAAATTATCCCTATTAGGGAAAACTATTTTATCATGATCATATTTGCTCTACTAAGGCACCTCTTATTATCTTATCTTTGGAGGCCCCATTATAGTGGTGTTTCCCTTCCTAAAGTAGAATGTTCTCTCTTTTCCTCTAATTCCAATCTCTCCACACTACTACTCATGATGTAAATATATAATGTGCAACTTGTCTCAGGATTGATCAATGTCATAAGCGTGTAGCTTGTACTCTCAAATTGGGTACATTTAAAGTGTGTCCCTTAAATTTATAGATTTTATCTTTCCCATTCCACTTGTCTACTGGGGCCTATTATATCTCTAATTATATTTTGATCATTGATGGTAATCATGTGTGTAAGCATTAGCTTATTTGGATGTGATCTATTCCATGGGTTAATCTCTCACTTTCTCTCTCTTTTTAAGAGTCCATCCTTCTCTTTCATCCTACTATGTCCTCTCGAAGGGGCATCATGGTTCTGTTCCAATTTCTTCTTGACAAACCTTTTCTTTGAAAAGATGTTGCTTCATCTGAATGTCTCGCTATGCCTTCTCAAATAGGGGCAAAATGTAGACATCTAATTCCTAACACCATTTATGTTAAAATTGTCAATCTTAATCAAATTGCACTCAAATGGACATTTTAGGCTAAAATCCATAAAACACCCTAAATGGTTTGAAATTTTCATTTAAAAGTGACAATTAAGTTAAAGTACCCCTAAATAAGGTAATGTAATTTATGGGCTAGCTAACTTTGATCAGATCATTTTGAATTAGAATGCCAATTTTGCACTTGGGGGCCTTGTATTGCTCTCTTCTATCAAATTTATTACATGAGACATGTGCCTTTGTTATTTTTTGTCAACAACATCCTGAATAGGATGGCTCATCCAATGCATCTAACATCACCTTCCAATTCCTCTCTAGTCAAATTATAACCCAATAATATGACTTTCTGACCATTTTGATTAATTGAGGGCCAATTTGTAAATAATTACACAAATGTTGATTAACATTGTTTAAGGCTAATTGATCCAAATCAAGAGCCTAAGTGGATTTTCCATGAGATTTGTTGAATATTTCTTTTTGTAAATTGATTTCTATTAGCTACATCATTAGGTGACATCATTTCTTGGGAAGACATCCCTAGGTCATAAATGCATAAAATATTAAGATTATGGATCTCCCATGCCTTATTAAGACCCTCCATGCCTCTTAAATGACCCTCTATCCCAAAATTTATGAAATTAATTATATAATTGGATTAATCCTTAGCCACATATCTCAATCTTGAGATGAACAGTTCATGTTGATTCTGATTAATATCAAAAATCTATAAATAGAGAGGCCATGGACATGATTTTTAAGCCTAATTTATACAAATTTATTATGTTGAATTGTCTCCATAATATTTTGAATTTGACCATTGATTTTAATTTTAAGATTTATTGATAGGCTAGTTTAGTGATTTCATATCATGAGCCTAGGTTTTGTGGAGAGTTATTGAGACACTAGAGGAGTTGGCCACCATTTTTGTTGAATACAAGAGTTCTTGATCAAGGTAAAACATGATTTTGAGTTTCATTTGTATGGTGAATCCATTTGGGAAGGTAATATGATGTTGCTTTATTTCAATTGTTTCTTTCTATCTATTATAATTCCCACATGAATAGATAGGCTTAATTCACTTTAATTTTCCCATATGAATTTTTACTTTGATTTATTGGACTAATGTTTGACTAATCATGTTATGTAATCCTCTATATAGGAGCTAATAAAATTATGCCACTTATTTAATAGAATCCTCCAAATTTATATAAAATTATATGATACCTCACAAGTTGTGACCTTACAATAGTGTTGCTTCTCTCTCCTAGAACCCTATTACTTTACACAAAATCTTAGAGATACCTTGAACATTGTGACATAAATTATGAACATATTTATGGGTATTGTGATCCCCTCTTACCATTCTATACCTTACTACATTATAACACAATTAAGGCATTCTCAAATACATCGATCCACATAAGTTCTCACATAAACTTATCCAATGATTACCTTGTATTATGTATGGCACATCTCCCTATTGCCAAATGATGCTAACAAAACTTTTATAAAACATATTGGTGTTATAAAATCACTTGAAAACTCTTACAATCATCAATTACTTATTGAAGGCCATGTTGTCTCTTCCCCTATGAGGCAAGAGATGAGAAGTCTTGGTAGCTAAATATTCAATCAAACATATATATTTGATTATCATTAAGGATATCAAAGAATGGAAGACAAAAAATTAACATAAAACATGAAAATCCAACCTAACATTGATATTATATCATGACCTTATCTTTGAATTAATAACTAAATTAATATGGGTGTTTCATTAGCTTTTTCAGCTTATCAAATCCTTAGGGACTTGTAAACCCTGAAGTGCAACATAGTTCTTTTCAAGAATGCAAGATATAAAAAATATTTTCATATCCATGGTCATGAAGCAAATTTTAATCGTTGATCAAAATTAGGGTGTCAAATTCCACCAAAAATGCACTTGTAGTAAATTAAAGTACTTTGTGTCTTCATTTTTAATAGATTTTTGTCATAGAACTCATACCTATAGACCCTAAATTACAAAATAATAACTTTAATGGATCTATAACATTTTAAAACCTAGTAAATTAATGGTTATATGACCACCTCTAAGCAAAAAAACTAGGCAAAAAATAGCTATACAACATAGGCTTAATGCACAATGACGAGATTTGAAAATTATAAATTAAACTATGTGGATTTTGAACTCTTGACTTCTTAATTCATAGAGTCTTAAAAAATAACTTGTACAAACTCCTCTTCAAGCCTTTTTGAGATACTCAATGAGGACATTTTATTTAAACAATACTTTACTAATCTTACCAAAAAAAAAAAAAAAAATCTGTGTGTAAAAATACATTCACTTAGAAATTTTTGAAAGTAAAACTAAAAAAATATCTTTCAATATTTGTGGGGCCCACTTAAATGCACAAAAAAAAATTAAATTAAAGTTTTTAATCACATAAAATGAATGCACATTCCATACTTCTCACCACCACACCTTTATGATGTACTACGATCTTATAACTACATTAGATCTTGTATTTTTTGATCAACACATCTGATGTTTTGAGGATTTGAAAGAATTAAATGTTGTAAAATAACATATATAATGATTAAAACATATCAAAATTCCATACAACATTTTTTTTTTCTATTTTATAACATTAAAATACTATCTGCTTCATTTTTGGGTTGTACAAAATAATTTTGGCTATCTTTTGAGTCGTATAAGTTGATTTTCAATGCATATGTTAGATCTTTAAAGTTGTAAAACAACAAAATAACATTAAAATCTGATTCTAAATGTACAGATGCATAATTTTTATTTTATTTGCTTCATAAGTCCATACAAATGTAAACATGGTAATCAAATCACCATATAATACTCCAAAATTTGTATAAAATGTTGTATAACTAGTAATTTGGTTATAAAAGGTTGTAAAAATCAAGATTTTAGGTTAGAATATTTAAAAAATAACAATTTTTTATAGATTGCTTCACACTTTTCAAAAATTTCCTCTTTTCTCTTCTTTAAAAAATAAAACATCAAAAGATTTTTTACCAAAACTAACTCCTTAATACTTCATGCTTCATGTAAAATCCAAGGCAACTACTTTAGAATCTTGGTTTCATGCATGATTCGATAACAACATCAGGACCACACATAGGGATAAATAGAATAATTATATTAACAAAATTTATTAAAATATACAAATATCTCCTTAATTTATTTTACAACTTCCCAAGCTTCGATAAGCTTTCACTCCATTTAATCATATAAAACAATTAACTTATACAATAACATTTTTTTTTACTAACATTAAAATGAACATATTTATTAGTAATAACATATATTACTAAATGGGTGTATATTCTATGTACAAATATTAAGGTAAAGGACTAAATTATTGGATCAAATGATCCAACATAACCAAGGCTCAATATCCTCATCAAAAGCTATTTCTCCTTCCTCACTTTCAAATATTATGTATCCATCCCCATTTGGTTTATGATTATCACCAAGTTTTTATCATTTTTTAAAGTGTGTATACCTATAAGAGCTCATAAAAGTATTTATAACCATCATTTGGCCATATTTCTTCCAACCAAGAAGCCCCCATACTAGTTTATGGAGGAAAGTGTACTACTAACCCATCACCTTGAAAAATAACTTCTTCCAAATTTAAAGTACCATTGCAATCAACAAACCATTATGGGTTGAGTAATTATGGGTAACTTGTATCATACATATCAATAAAATGAAAATCCACCTTCCTTTTTATAGCCATAATATTAACCTAGACATTTATTAATGTCCCTATTGTAAATCCCAGTGTTCCATCATCCATGGTGATGATACATTTCCACATGCATCTGTGGTTTACCAAATATTTCTTAATTATTGTAGGGCATAAAATTTATGTTTTCCCCTAAATATAATAATGTCTTTTTAACTTCAAGGTTGTCAATCTTAACATCTAGTACTATTTTTATTTTTTCCCATTTTTTATTTATTTTAAAGACATTCTTTTTGGTTTTTGTTTGATTTTTATTGACTCTTCACATCCCAACGCTCCTATTCCTATTTATTCTAATATTTACAAGATCACATTCGTTTATTTTCCAAATCTTGATTTTTCACTAATTTTAGCATTTTTTATGTTTTTAATTTCATTATAATCAAATTAAGTCATCTTAAGTTGGTCTTTTTCTTGTTTATCCTATATAACTTTCTTAATCTTATCTATTATTTTTTCATGTTCATAGGTATTCAGGTAGTCCCTATCACTAATAGTGTCTAAATTGGTATTTTTATCATTCTCTTTTCTTGGTTTTATTCCGCTCCTAGTTATTACAACCCTTGGTTATGGTTCCTCTATCATCACTACTATTTTTTTACTTCTTGGATTATCCTTATGTTCTTTTATTGCTACTCTACATTTTCTTATTTTATTAGAATTTTATGCTCATTTGTGTGAGAGTTCTTCCTATTCCTTAATTTTATTATCACCATCTTCATACCTCACCTCATTAGACCTTCCTTTGGTCTCTTAGACCTTTGAAAGTTTATTTAAATGTTTTACACATTTCCATATAAAGATTATTTAAGTTCATCTATCTTTGTGCCTCCATTTTTATAAAATTATGCTACTTTAGGGAAAGAAAATAAATCTTGTGTTTCATTCTCATAGAAAAACCAACATTGTACTTGTGGTTCTTCCATGTCATTTTAGGCAATGTGGCCAATATTGACACATTTATAAATAGTGGGAGGTCTCTCCTAACTGTATCCTTGGTTATAACATTGGTTATAACCTTAGTGATATCATCTAACTCCTTGATCATTTCCTCTTACCCCATGGTATCTACCCCTATAACTACCATGGAATCATCCTTGATACCCACTTTGATTGCTATTATAATATTATGGTTGATGATAGTATTTCATGATAAGGTGTCATATAGTAGGGTTTTCTATATGGGGATATAGTGATGACATTTATTGGAATACTCCCACTCATATTTGATCTAACTCATATAAATGTCATCACATCATCTCCAAGCCATGTGTGATTATAATGATTGAACAACCCAAAGTAGTAGTGAAATACATAAAATAGTTGGTTATTGGAGTTAATTTCATCATTGGACACAATTCTTATGGTTTTTGATCATATGTTCAACATATGACACAATAAATCATATCTTCATATATTAGTTTCTATATTGGCGAGGACATACCCACTAGTGTTTAGGATGTCCTTACTATTGTTGCTTATTTTTTCCATTTTTTAGTGTGGGCATTGTGTCTATGAATGACCTTATGTGAAAAAAATGGTGCACCATATTATATCCCTTGGTGGATTGTTTTTTTCTAGAAATGACCTAAAATTTTTAGTCTTCAATTGAATCTCATATTTTAGTCATAGTTGTTCTAACTCTTATTATAGTCTCTCTAGGCTATCTTTTAGGGAGGAGTTTATCTCTCATATCCATGATTAGGCTTCCAAGAATGAGTCCATATCTAGATTATCTAAAAATATATTGACTTTTTTTTCATCCATGTTGGCTCTTATGTATGTTATTAATATTTAAATAAACCACCCAATCCTCTATTTCTCATTTAGAAGTTCTGCCCATTTTTTTACATTTGCCTTAAATTATTGGTCATATTATTTCACAATTTCATTTTCTTTCTATATGAATTATCCAATTTTACTTACACTCTTAGCTATGATTTTAGGGTAATGCAAATACCCTTTGAATGATTTTTTTACTTCCAATAATGAGTTAGTATGCCCTACATTTATTTTCATATACCATTTCAATGCATCATTTCTTATCATCTTAATGAAGTAAAATAACTTTACCTACTCCTTTATTATGTTATGGATTCAAAAATATGAATATAGTACACATAGGCATTCCTTAGAATCCTTAGTTTTGTTTAAAATAAGGGAAATTTCATTATGTTACATGTTAGATTTCAAATTTTGGATTGTGTGTTTGCACTACTACTATTCTAATTACTGGATGTGCTCATTCTAAAAGCAAGTTGCTTGAACTTATTGGTTGATGATATTTTTTGTCTAAAAATTATTCAAAATAATCCTTTATCTCTCCTCATTTATCGTTAAGAGATTTTTTTCCTAAGACCTT